>JAOPJM010001971.1:10269427-10289365 GCA_027124095.1 Muusoctopus leioderma | reverse complement strand
AGAGGTGGTGTACTATGACCTACCATAGCCAGTGGGCTCCCCTTTCTGGTGAGAGACGAGCCTTAAATGTTTTCTATATCTTTCTCATTTCTTGTTTTTGTTATCATATCTAGTATTATTATCATTTATATCCTGTTTTAATTATTGTGTGTGTGTGTATTTTTCTGTAATAGTTTAATTATTTGTATCATCAACAATTGTAACGTGTCCCCCATTATTGTATAACGTCTTTCTCCCTCTCTCGTCTTTTTATTTTTTTTGTATGTTTCTTTACTCCACCACACATATATTTTTTGGGGCCCTTGTGGCCAATAAAGAAATTATTATAATTATTATTGTTATTATAATTTATTATATAGGGCAACCCACATAATCTTCGCTCGTCCTTTGCTGGTGATTTCTTTCGTAAATGTCCCTCCATTTGTCAACTTCCCTCATCCTAAATTCTTATTCTTTTCCGGAGAATACCAGGCAATTTGTTAAGAAGTCACTCTCCTTGTTTGACCGCGCAGCTGTCTTTTATAACCTTTCCCAAAAACCTCTGTGTAATATTTTTGAAAATTAATTGAAGATGGCCAGTTTGGATTCGTGGAAGAGAATGAGGGACAGAGATAATATATCTGTCGGTCCTCCTACCCTGTTAACTAACATACACAGCAGTCTATTAGTAGTTTCATATCCCAGTCCTACTGTTTCTGAACAGTAAGTAAATAACGGAATCCCCATGCCCAGAGCCGTCTCCGTCACACTCTTGTACACCAGTATCTCCAATGCTCCTAACAATGAATGTTATAGTAGAGTTGCAGGCGCCAATCCATTCGAGACCCAACCAAAGTGACCACAAAAGCAACAACACCAGGAACAACAAAAACAAATGCAATGCCAACAGTAATAACAGCAACTACAACGACAGCTCCAGCAATGAAGCGACAAAACTAACGTCAACAACGTCAACCACACTAGCACAACTACGCAGTAAGCCCGTGAACCATCATTCACTTGAGGACAAAAACGAGGCCATAGAAAAACATAAGGGAAATATTGTGCGACCTGGTGTCATGATGCTGCCGTCAAAGGAATTTTGTGACACTATCAGAACAACAATTACATGCAAATGCAAAAACCGGAAAAATACGAAACTAGAATATCCCGCGCAATCTCAAAGAGATATCGACCGCTGTAAGATACGTAATTTGAGAGAGAAAGCATGGGACTGTGGTGACAATCTGTCATAATAAGCTTGATGCACGTATAGTCTCCATTACAACATCACACTCGAGAATAGGTAACGATACATTCTACTTGAAATGAAGCACTGGAAATTTGACTGTAACGAAATAACCACCCCAATGAGACCAAGGCAGAGGGATGAAAATGGTGGAAGGATACAGGAAAGTTATAGGGCTGAAATCAATCCCTAAAAAAATTCGGATCTGAACGTCTAAATATTTCCAGGTATTAGTTGCACGTGATGATCTTAGACACATTACCGAATGGTTCTGTTTCATGGATTACGAGAAAATGCGTTCGTGGTCGAGGGTAGGAAGCCTAAATGGTACAACTACGGGAGGACAGCCCACCTTAGATTATTCTATCCCACGGGAGAGTAAAAGGAAGTTGAATGAAGCCCTTCACTACTGCTTCCAATATATCAAGTACAGCGACAACAATGTTCACAGCAGCAAGAGAAAAGTAACGAGTGTCGGAGAAAAATACGAAGCTACAATAACGGTAACAACCACCTACGCAGGTGTCTATGGTGGGATGCCCTCCTAAATAAAACAACATGCAAGAACAAATTCTTACATACACGTACATAAGATGGATACCTTCCAATTCCTTACAGGAAAAAGCGAAGAGGGTGTCATGGAAGAATCGGAGAAATGGACGAAAATACTGATGTGGACAAAGCTGTAGAGCGGTGGGACATGAGAAACCCACAGTCATAACTCCAAAGTCAAAACGTTTGGGAGCCCGACGTCTCAAAAACATAAAATTAAAGCGCTTGGTGAAACAAACAACCAACTCGCCAACAACTAGAACAAAAGGTACAACAGCAACAACAATGATAGCAATTATTTTAGCAACAGCAGTGGTTCGGCACTAGATCAGGTTTTGGTAGGGATGTGATGACGTTTTATTAGTCTAAAGCGTACGACAAGGTCAACAATTTATATATGGTGGCTGTGCAAAAGCTGCTGATGTTGGTGTAGTCTCCAGGGGCTGGATCTCTTCAATGCATAACGGTATCTATTCAGTTGTTAAAATATACGGCCACCTATTGGAACAATTTGGCATCACGCGTTCTGTCCGCGACGAATGCTCACTATCGTCTCTTCGCTTTGTCTTGGTACTGGAGCCTTTACTGTAGAATTTGGAGTCATTGAGTGTCTTCGCACTCGAACTGGGACACAGGAGTTCCGTGACTGCATACGCGGACGACGTCATGATCATGGTGTCGATTACATAGGAAATCGAGTAGGTGGGCACCATTCTCGATCTATGCCAGGAGGTAACCGGG
The DNA here is from genome assembly GCA_027124095.1 of Muusoctopus leioderma. NCBI lineage: Eukaryota > Metazoa > Mollusca > Cephalopoda > Octopoda > Octopodidae > Muusoctopus > Muusoctopus leioderma. The sequence continues at coordinate 10,286,844 of JAOPJM010001971.1, read as the reverse complement.
AATGTATTAATCGCAACAAGTCGGTGGGTTTGCAACTCGGTATCTGAGGAACCAAGTTTATGGGAAACGGCAGCTTCTGTAGCTGGAGCGAGTGTCTGGTAAGGTGCTTGGAGTCTGGTTCAGACCAGAACTCTAGGTGAATAAAAACTGCAAAGAGGTAATGAGCAGAGCGGGGAGACTCGCGCAGAAATGGGCTGAGATCAATCTTTCCCTGTAAGGTTGGATAGAAGTAGTTTACGTTTATATTTTTGGTAATGTACGACGGACTGATCATTTTGCCTTGTCACAGAAAATATCGTACCAGATCGGAGCATATGCTTTTCGTTCCGAGTCCAAGTTCCGCTGATCAACATGGGAGTTTCGGTATACCATTACTGGTGATGCACAGGCACACGCTGAAGTTGACACATATCGAGAGTTACCTGGATGTCGATGATGGATAACATGTGTGATTCCCGTTCGTGTTACTTGCTTTTCCGCAGGTCGTCTCTTTAAACGCCATGTGTTAAGCGCAGACGAAGGTTTAGCTTTTGCCATATGGAATGTTGCCAGGCACTAACTGCTCTCTACCAGCTGTACCATGTTGTCGGTGGAAAGCCAACTCAAGAATTATGTACAGAGTGAGTAGAGGATCTGTACGATGATAGCCTGGCAGCATTTCTGGGTATCGACGACGACAATCTGAGCAATCTCTTCGGGAGAACTTTCAAATATTTTTGACAATTTCCCAAAGTCTTTGGCCAGGCAATGCTACGTCGGGCTCATTGTCTTTTCGCGATAAACTCTACAGATATGTCGGTGTTGGTGCGGCCATCAACAAACCCTATCTCAGATGCGCGGAGAGTGACGAAACCATCCGGCAAGCATTCGTTCAGTGTTCTTGTATTTCTGTTTTGTGAGTTGATGTCGAACAGCTGTTATCACATGCTGGCAACCGGGTCTATCGTGATGATCAACCAATCGCCCACCTTTATGCAAGGAAAATCGCATAGTCTTCATCTGTGTAGTGGCTATGGTGAATGAAGTTGTATAGTGGGCGTGGTTTAACATTTTGAGAACAGAGTTTTATTCTATCAGGATGGGCCCGCCTCAATGTCTTCAAGTGCCACTTAAGGATGAAGATGGGCGTAGAGAGGGAGGTGCTGGCCTCCAGGAAATTGTACTAAAGTTGGTGAGAGCATTGACAATGTTGTGGGTAAATGGGCCCACGTTAATTATGCGGCTGTAGCCTGACAGGAAGTACTAGGAGGAGGCATTTCGTCTTGGTGTATCACGGTAATCTGGGTTTGTGTGTTGGGTGCCAGGAATCACCTTATATGCCCCCTCCCGTTTTGAGTATCCTTATATTGTTCTTATTTTGTTCTATACTGTTAGATATATTATATTTATTATTATCTATTTATTAATGTGTGTTTATTGTTATCGTTTATCTAACCCTATTACTCGATTTAAATCCACACTGTTTTTTTCCCATATATTTTGCCTTTGTACTGTCTCCAATGTTTTTTGACCTAGTGTACAATAAACGAATTTATTATTTTTATTGTTACTATTATTTGTTTAGTTTCTGCAGAAGTCGACTGTTTCCGTCCTTTGACGTTCTATAAAATAAGTAACAGTCTAGTACTTGGCTGTATTAAAGCAACAACATTTACCCACATTATATAACGTTGTGTCAATGTTAGAATGTGTCAGAAAGTATACAGCTTCGAACTAAATATCTTTCAGTGTTTCGTTTCACAATATAATTTCTCAGTTTAATCAAACTGTTCCTCCTTGGCGACGCATTTCTTTATGCCCGACAACATGTGGACCATATAGGTATTGAGAGTGATTAAAATAACCAAACTGTTTCTCTTTAAATTACATATTTATTATATCTCTGTAAGTTATCATTATTCTAAGAAATGTGTTTCGTAGAATCAGTTGCCTTTTGTACAAATCCCCATGCAGTACTCAGTTCCTTGTCACTACGTTCTCAATTCACTACAAGCGTGTGTTTACTTTTCATGCGTCTGGTGTAATATTAGAAGAAATGATGTCCGAATCCCTCAAGTGGTCACTTCTCTTAAATATTTGTGGCTGTGTACCAACATATGTATTCATTATTGTTATTCGAGAATTAGATGGTAAAACGCCTTGATTAAATATTTTCAGAAGTCCTTCACGTTGGCATATTCATTCGGCTATATAACTCCTTTATAAACGTGGCCGTATGCCAAAGTATTTAAAGGATAATGTCATGTCGATTTGGATAACCGTAACTTTCAATGTTCAGAATTGCATGAGAATTTTCTGGAACAAAAAAAAAACGATTGTGTTGTCAGAAACGCTTTTCTCAATGTGTTTGCACAATTATAAATTATATTCTGTTATTGTGCATTTATTGTGCAAATGAATATATTTACACTTATATTCATCTACGATATACTGCTAATGTTCATAGACTGAGCTCTCTCTTTATGGTTATAATCGTTTCTGAATGTGTGTGATAAATATCTAAACTTTACTATTTATTGATATGGTAGACATTATGATCACTACAAAAATTATAAGAATACGATGAGCATGAGAGAAGTGTCATGAGTCAGATATAAATGAACCAAAATACAGTGAGAATACATAAAGAAAGAGGTTGGAGAGGTAGAAGACATCCATACCTGTTCATCCTTGGTGTATCTCCACAGTTCACTTTCAAACATAATGGTAACCTCACTCTGCTATTTGTAGTTTTTAACTGTTGCTGGCTTCGGGTCAGTGAAGCTGGAGATGGCAAAAACAAGGGGAGATCATCGCTTTTAAATAGTCGTCCAAGGGGTGAGGTTGCTGTTGATCGAATTTAAATGTTAAATTCTCTCAATAATATTTGTTTAATTTGGGTTTAAATTTTTCAATAAAGTATCTCTCCTTAATCGACCTTCTAATGTCACACTCCCTGTCCATTTAAATATATATATATATATATATATATATATGTACACACATATACATATGTATGTATGTGTATGTATGTATCCCTATCCGTATCTCTTGATACCACCTTAAAATCGATGCCTGTTCGGTTGTATCTCGTACCTTTCACACAATTAATTTATATGCCTAGGGAAAAATCTGACCTTTGTTAGCTGGCAAGTTGAAATCTATGGACCAGTTTCGTTCTCATTCGACATTATCAGCGAAGTATAGTCAAACTCGAAGTTGTATTGTAAATTGAAAAATGTCTAAACATAGAAATATAGATAGGAGGATTTCGGAACAGTAGTAATTTGCATAATTAAAAAGAAATGCGCCGAGGAAAATGTTTCAAGTAGGCCGACGATATAAATTGAGAAATATGTAATGTACTGAATGGCGTACGCAAAATATTCTTGCTAAGAGTTACAACTCTAAGTAAGATGGAAATTACAAATAATTAAGGAATACAAGCTAGAGCTAAAGAGAGGGAGAGAGGGAGAAGGAAAGAGTGAAAGGGGTGAAAAATGTGCGAGGCATAAAGGGAGTTAAATACATATCTATTGTAAATGTACACCATTTTAACAGCAACTGCGTAAGTGTGTAAATGTACATATTGCCGAATATAAACATGTATTTTAAATCCATTTACCTACGTAAACAAATAGTGAATGATCTGACTAGCATTTCGATAATTTGAATCATATTTAGAGACTATGTACTGTACATCACCAACCAGTTTCACGTCAATGTTTTCCTTTGGTGCCTTTAGCCGAGTCCACTCTGTGGCAAGTATTCTGGCCAGGTCTCTGGTCTGAATATGACAATCTCACTTCCTCCCGTAAGTCTAAGAAGCCTTGAAAATGTCATACGTTATTCCTATCTCTCATTTAATAAGCATTAAACGCACTGGCTTTTTTTTAATACATACTATGTAATTAAGTTTGAGGTAGTGTTAATTGAAGTTCAATGCATAGCTCGTTACCTGTCCATGCTCTCTTTCTCAAAGTGAGTTCCATGAACTTTTATTTTTTGGATTTAGAGTAGGAAGGTTTCTACGTATTACATTTCTCCTGGCATCCAGGATTGGTTGGGAGAAGGGAGGATGTTATGTCCAAACCACAATGGGATCGAACCCGTCATTCAGTACATCGATGCTATATGTTAGATATCACTAATCAAAGTCGAATCTCAAACTGATTTCGGCTGGACTTATCATTCAGCTATTCAGTGGTAACAGCAAGCACGTGATAATATGCATGATTAATAATAAATGCTAAAAATGGTGCCTAAGATATATAGCTGACGTGTCATATGATATTACTTCAATACATTAGCAATGTCAATGATATAAGATATCTTCGCAGTATGATAAATACCATCAGTAAATCAGAACTCTCATAGATTCTCCTATTTAAACATTCATCAGATTCAATCATTGGAAATATATATCCAAATAACAGTGAGTCATATTGTGAAGTCACCTGATTAGAAATGTGCTTACAGGGTTGTGTAACAATATATACAATAAGGGAGATGGTTGTTGCTGCTGCTGTTGTTTAGCCAAATGTCAACACTGATAAAGCAGACTTCTGTCCAAATGAATTTCAGCTGTAACCATCCCATAGTTTCTACTGCATAATATATCTAGGACCACATTATCCGAATGCGCCGTTAATTTTTTTGTAAATGTCGGATTTTGATTTGAGGATGATGTGGCTGTTATTTCTTGCAGTCCGTACACACATTTCACATGTAAATACATATGATATAGATCAAACTTTTTTTAAGACAGAACATTTATTTCACTGGTTGCAATGGTCGACATTCTTAAAATATATATTTCCTCTAGACTTCTCTCATACCTACTTTATACAGAAATAGCTTGATGTGCATACATACTTATTGCAATTCCATATTTATTTATGTGTGAACTTGTTTCCTGTAGACAGTAGGATATCCAACATCGAAGTAATTTAAAACAAAATATATTCTAGATTATATCACCATACACCACAGTATGGTGTTGTGGTAACTAGTTTTATTCCATGAATATAATTTCACCATGGTGGAATGTCTTTGGTTGAGAATCTGCAATCACGCGAGTAAAGATATATAGATCATGTTTAATTTGTTTCAGGCTCAGACAATTAACTGTCACAGCATCCGACTCAATTAGCTACTGCATATGGGAGTGTTCAGTATAATAATCAGCTTAGTAGAGGCATGTTATAGCTGCATCATTACATTTGTGAATCGAACATAGTCGTTTGAATAACTACCTGTTTAACATGGAACTTGTTCGATAGAGCTGACCTCTGTCTACAAAATAAAATTACAAATAAAGAAGGTGCAAATGGTAAATGACAAACTTGATGTTTTCCCAAGACCATTCACGACGTAACCGATGTATCAGTTATGTCAACAGTTATGTCACAGTGAACTTGTTCTAAATAACTCAACACATATTTTTTAAGTCTTTAAATTATTTCGTCTGAAGGAAGAGATTGTGGCTATGTTCTTTGCAGTCCCACCGACACCGGTATAATCGACGTGGTTAATATTCATCTTGAAAACCTGCAGGAAAAACATGGGTAGGGAAGGGGAATTCCAGAGTGTTAACGTTCTGGTGACGAACGACTGGACCAGAATGATTAGTTTGGGTTCTGGGGTAGACACAATGAGAGGCGAGTGGAGGAAGGTCGAGTGACTCAGGGTGCCTGATTGTAAGTGGCATGAGACCACTCAACTCTTTAGAGCAGAGGCCATTGTAGCAGCGGTATAGAACACAGAGCGAGAAGGCAACACATATGTGGGTGCAAAGGTTGGAGTGTGTTGCTAAAGGACATCACACCAATCAGGTGTTCTTTTGAGGGATTTCGTCTAGCATGAATGTATGTAGTAACAATACTCCCAGATGTAGGAACAGGAGTCCATTGTAGGTTTCCATTGATCTTTGTAGTGGGTTAGCAACTCTTTGGAGCTGAATTGTTTTGTGGCTCTGAAGTAGAAGGCCAGTATTTGTGATGCAGTTGTTGCTATGTTGAGGGTGTGATATTACCAGGAGAGACCAACCGTGATGGTGAACCCTTGCATGTGTTGCGACATTGATAGATCTAGCTCCGTGTTATTCATTTTTAAACGCGTTTACAATATTGTGTTCTTCATTTGTATAGTGATTGATTTTTTTGTATTGTTGAATATTGTCACGACCCCATTGAACAATGTTTTCGAGGTCTGTGTTCATGGAGTGACGTGACGCTATATGTGGATGAAACATGGGTCCAGAATGTTAGCGAGGTGTGAAGGGAGGGGTATCTTAAGCATAGGAGATCCATTGTTGGAAGTCATGGCTAGTAGGTCGGAGGAGGATTCTGGGGATCAAATCCAAACCTTAGAACTTATATGATTTGATAGAGTGTCCGTTAGTTAGAGCTTCATCGACACAAGCCGTGATGGTGTGTTTTGAGAGGGAGGCTGTGATAGAAGAGAGGAGAGAGAGGTGAGCTGGTTTGCAAGGACATGTGCGTGCCAGAGACGGTGAAAAGCTTTGCTGGGATCCAAGTGCAACAGCATATCCTTCACCTGTTTGTTTATGTCCCGTAACATAGCAGTTCAGCAAATAGAAAGCGATAACAACTATGTACCGGAGTTGATTTGATCAACAAAAGAATCACTTCAAGCCGGTGCCCCAACATCACTGCTGTCCAATGATTAAAACCAGTAAAATATGGTGTATGTGCGTGTGTATAAATATATATATATATATATACACACACGTACATACACATTGTACACACTAGTATAAAACCGCATGGAGGGAGGTTTTTCTGCTGGGATATATATTTATTGAGCATACTGTTTATAGATGCCTCGGTAGCATTTTATATGAAAGTTCCACGTTTTGTAATATGTTTTCTTATCCTAACATGTACTGTTGTACCGTGGTGAATGATACAGTGTGTATCACTGAGACAAGATGAGTTGCGATATTTCATCACACACCTTTACGTTTTGAATTCAAACTGGTCAGGTTAACCTCGCCATTCATCTTCACGTGGTTGATATGATACACTACTATTTAGATTGAGGAGCTCCAATTGACAGACTACACACTCGTCGCAAATGTGTTGCCTTGTGCCAATGTTAACATTCAATTGACTGCTAGCTCACTGTGACCTTGCGTCCATATTAGAATCAATATTTTTGGCAGAGACGGTGGAAGTTTCGGAATTAGAAACATTAATGAATGGACCAAAGTTTTATAATAGATTGCTTACTCTCATCTTGTTAAGATAATACGTGTATTTCATCTCACTGCTCTCGTTAAAATAGGGTTAAATTTGTGGCGGTGAGTCAGCAATCTTTATACATAGGAATTTTCTTCAAATTAAATGTCAGAAAAATGTTCAATATTCCGACAGAAAATTATTAATCAGAATTATAGATATCACAGAATGAGAGATGGGGATATATATAGAGAGATATACTGATACGTGTAAGAGATACTGGTGTTGAGAAATTGGTGAGAGCGAGCTGAATTACAGAGAGGTACTTGACACTTTTCCAAGTAGATTTGCTTTTAAACCCATAATTCTTGAACTGCAAAAGAGAATCAAGTTCGGAATCATTAATTCAAAAGATTCATTACAAAGATGAATAGACGTCAGAATCAATCCCTTGTCATTGAAATAATGTCAGAACGGCATGGTATGGCTTCAGGCAAATGAAGTAAATTTAAATGAAATACAAAGAACGGGAAGGAAATCTAAAGAAATGAAATTATAACAATAATGTATTGAGACAAATCAATGCAAGCAATTGTTTCTTGGAATATCAAGCAGTTAAAAGTGAAAAATCGCAATGCAAACCATTTCAACAATGAATGAGTTTTCTTTTCTTTTTTAGTGGAGGTGTTGATGGGGTTGGTGGAGAGTTAATGTTATCTTTTTTATCAGCATTAAAAGAAATATCGAAAAATATGTATTGATTTCTGATCTAGGAACATAAGGCGTCAAATATGAGGAATGGGTGCAGTCGATTAAATCCAACTCAGTACTTGACTGCTAGTTTATTACATCGACCCCACAAGGATGAAAAGTAAGTTAACACTTGCAACGTACAATATATATATATATATATATGCGTGCGTGCGCGCGTGTGTCCTGGTGGTTAGGCTAGTGGGCTCCCGATGATAACGTGGGTTCGATTTCCCGGTCCGGAAGTCGTGTTATGTACTTGAGCAAGGCACTACCACCCGTTGCTCCAGTCTACTCAGATGAAAAGGAGTACTAACAGCAGCTATGTTGGTGCACACCGCTCTCCTCACCAGCTGTCACATCCCGGATGTTTCACTGCATCATGGATGGAAGGGCCCAGTGAATGTGTGTCTGCTCGCGACTGCAAGGACGCCTGAAATCCACAGCGAAAGCATGATATATTCAGATCATACTCGAAGACGATGGACGGCTGTGGTTGGTATGTATGTATGTATGTGTGTATGTGTGTATGTATGTATGTATGTGTGTATGTATGTATGTACTACGTATGTGTGTATGTATGTATGTATGTGTGTGTGTGTGTATGTATGCATGCATTTATGCGTGCATGTATGTATGCATGTATGTATGCATGCATGCATGTACGCGTGTGTGTGTGTGTCTGTGTGTGTGGTATTAGTAGCAGTTGCAGCAGCACTAGTAGTATCATCAATAGCACCAGTAGTAGGGGCAGTAGTAGCATTGGTGATGGTGTCTGCAAGTATAATTAAGTACACTAATAATTCTATAATACTACGAAGACAGAAGAACTAAATCACTCTGATGGAGTAAATTACTGCAATGAAATTGAATTAACATTCTACCATCTTTTCTGTTCCCACCACTATCATTTTCACATATTTAAAAGAAAATAGAGACTACTCCTTTCCAAATTAGATAGATGTGCAGAACCCGGTGGTAGTGTAATCAGCTTCACATAAACGTAAACATATGACGCACGTACATCTATATTGTTTGATAGTTCAGTTTAACACATCCTTCCTATAATAATAAACAGAATGTAACACATGAACACCCAACGAGATTATCGTGAATTCTAAGTCGAAGATGAATAGTCACTCTTCTGATTCAAGCCAAGGAGAAAGATTCAGCCGGGTCACTCAACCTGATACAGACAACCAAATCACCTTCAATTTTCACCTTATTTTTTTTCTGAAAGAAAAGTACGACATGCCTGATAATGTACTCCTAGATACACTACGCTTGAAACATTGCTGCGATAACCATACCTGATATGCCTTTGCTCTTAAACCTGCTCAGTTTCGGTTGGCCTGGGGTTAAACATCAACAACAACAAGAAATATTATATATCCTCCACAATGAACACATCTCTTGACTGTAAAGCATTCTGCGCGACATGTCGGACAAATTTAAAACTCACCTGGTTTGACTTTAGGTTTAATAATACTGTGCTCCTTAAAATAAGTACCCGCCATGTACTGGGGGGGGGGGGTTAACAGCGCAAGTTTCTGAATTTATACCAATGTTTGGAATCATTATGAATTACGACATTCTTATTTGTTGTTGGTATTGTTGTGGTTTATCCTTAGTTCAGCCCTTGATGGAGCAGAGAAATGAACAAAGGATATCCATCCACAGGTTACCATTGATAGAGCAGACATATAAACAAAGGCGTTTCATACAGACTTTCTTTCAGTCATATATCACATACTGAACGACTATAGGGTTTGATCTGGTGAGCAGTTGGCTGCTATTTCTAGTAATCGAGCAACTCTCCAGTGCGTCTCTCGTTAGCTGGTATCCTTCTTTGTTAATTACCACCGCAGTCAACTGAAATTTATTGGAGATTGCCAGACTAAAAGTGTTAATGTAATTTTCCTCCGTACATACAAATGGTTTTATTGTATTAACATGTCTTGATTCAACCACGCTGCTGTGTCAGTATGGACTCACCAATTTAAACTTCCAATGTTCGCTACTTCCCACGCATCCATTGCAAATTCATGAACTTCGCACATTAAATTTCCATTTGTATCAAATATTCATCCACAAAGAATCGGTTTCTTTATGCTTCTAGAGTTTACAGAAGTACGTAATTAATTCAGAAGTTGAATTTCCCATATGCGCACTTAACATTTTAACAACTGCTGCGTTTTTGTAATTATCTTTATTTATATTACTTTCCACCACCAAGTAATGGTTATTTCGATTTAGTTGTGCAAACTCACTGACAGTAATTTCAGAGGACACCCCACCAACTCTCCGTTAACATGGTTATATATTTACGTCACAGTCACCATCTCTTTGCATGGTCTCCGTGACAAGGACGATGACCTGTCTATCCTCAGAGCAAATAGTTCCTCTTCCAAATACTTGCAACACAATGGACTCACTAAAAGGTAATACAAATACAGAAGTGTCACATATGTAATATAGTGAGTTGAAAAAAATCTCGATCAACTGAGATTATCCAAGCAGTTAATAGAAAGAAAATTCCCTTCCGAGGGGTTCTTAAAACTTAAAATCAGTAATCAAGGGGGATAACTATTGTTATCAGCCGGCCAGCATTTTGGGTCGATATAGACAATGCAGATTGGAGTGAATCTGGCCTATAAGACAACTGGTGAAAGCAACGGACATGTTTCGAACTCATAACTATTCAGCGAAACATTTTACTCAGTTGGCAAGACTAGGCTATAGTAGAATACGCTTGCCCAAGGTGCCACGCAGTAGGACTGAACCAGAAACCACGTGACTGCGAAGTGAACTCCTTAACCGCACAGCCATGTCTGCACACACACACACACACACCCACACGCATGTATGCAGTTAACAGACGAACCGGAGCCGTACTGGAGGGTGGTCGCTACAATGATTCTGAAGACGCTTAACTGAGAATTTACTCAGATATTTGATGTGATGTTTTTTTATTATTTTGCATAAGGTCCATGACCGTTTCCGGAGTCTCCAAAACTGGTAGGAGAAAGGGAAGACATTATCCTCAGACAAAAGACCAGGGCTGAAGACATTATCCTCAGACAAAAGACCAGGGCTGAATGCTTACAAACAGAGTTTAGACCGCAAGGCCAGGTGGTGGTGTTAAATGGAGCGACAGACAAATTCTACCACTCAAGATTTATGTGAGACAGTACGTGCTCTGTGTATGAGACTGTTTGTCGTGTTTCTATGAATGGGTGCATGAGTGTAGGTGTATGCGAGCATATTTATGTTTGAGCGACAATAAGTTCACGTGAATATGTGTCAGTGAAAAAGCAGTGAAGAATATTTGTTATGCAGATAGACAAACAGCTGATATGCATGTGTGTGTATATGTGGGTTTGTTTATAGATACACGTTTATTAGTGCAGAAATGCATGTGGATAAATATGTGGAAGTATGTATGCACAGCTTGCGGCAGAAGTGGGCGTCTATAAAAATGCATGGACGATAATTTAAAGGAACACTCGCTTATAGAATATACGTAAACAGTAACTGTATACTACTAAATTTCCCCAATCTCATGAACCTCACTGTAAGAATTACACCTATTGATGACGTCTATAATGTTATTCTGATTGCCACCGATTTCGTGTGTTACGTTTTAAATAGCCATAACTATTGAATAAAACTGAAGACAATCGAAATCAAAAATATATCGAAACAATGTTATGAAGATATATAAAGTTATGCATCAAATTGCAATAAGAAAACTTTTTTTTAAATCATGGAAATTCCTTCTAGTTTATAATGGATCCATTAACTAGCATTTTAAATTATTGCTCCGGTAGTAATAATAACTAACATAATAGTTATCAATTTTAAATTTAGTAAAGAAAATGCATTAATTGAATGACGCTTAATAGCAAACTAAGACATAGCATAGCTTTATTGATTTCGTCTACACATGGTAGTATTAACAAAATCGAGTAAATTTAGTTTGAATTTACAATGAATTTAAGAGAGAAATAATGCTACATTATATATTTACGTTTTGTTCATTAGAATAACGTTATTGACAGTCATTGTGGTGTTTATATTGTGGTTTCCCAGTGTTATTATTATTGATGTTGTTGATCTCCATGTCAACCCAGATCGATCAGATAATCGTTCAATCTCACTCTAGACATGACCATACCTTATTTTAGGGATGTGTAAGACTAATGTGACATATCCTTATATAAGACGATAGAGTGTGAGTGGGGAGAGATGTGGCTGCTATTTCTAGAAGTTCGAGTGACCGCCAGATGCTCCCATGATCTTCAAACATATTATGCAATGGTAAAAATATAGTAAAACATTTATGGAAATATATTTTCTAGAGATATTTATTCTCACTAGACTAGCGAGTATCAGCCCTAGAATAGAGAGACAGGTATCTTTCCAAAGAGAGGGTTTGAACGCATCACTGCAAATGAATGGAATCTAATGGAACACAGCGCCATATGTATTTACAGCAGTAACCTATGACACCCAAGTGTACCTAATTACATCTAAACTAACTGGGTTTTAAATTAGAAAATAATTACTTATCTTTGCATACACACCAGTGCGAGTATTGAGTACCATTGTATTTATGAGCTTCTAAGATAATTGCTTAGAATATATTACCTTAAATATTGGTGACTGTATATTCATCGTTGTCCATATGACAACCTAATAGGTAATTGTACTTAAAATATAAGGAATATAAAATTAAATAATGACTAATACATGCCTCGAAATGTAACATCCAGCGAGGAAACATATATTGGAAAATATCGCTAACAGTTTTAAGAACCAGTTAAATGTAATCAAACCAACAAAATAGAGATCACTATCTTGATGTGGATATCCAGTCGAATATCAACTTAAAATTGCATCAACAGAGATATCAACCTATAGAGATAATTCGATATATGTTCGTTTCTCATAAACGAGTTTCAATATTTACAGCGATTGATTTAACGCCACTAATGTTATAACTGATTTTAATATTGCACCTCGTGAACTCGTTATTCGAAAATATATTCTATTGAGGAAGATTTATAAGCTGCAATCTTCACCATGTTAGAGATATATTATCATTCAGTATTCAATGTGCTATTGGGTACATTGCAGTCACGAATATTATTAAACCGTTTCATCATTACACCGCTTGGTTTGTTGTCCAGTTAATGTAGATAGCAATTATTGAGGTAATCTAGAGGTTTCTCAGTGTACAGACGATTTGCATCATTTCAATGTTTATTGAAATCCACACAGGACATGAATGTAGTAATGATAGATAAAATAGAAACGTGGTCAATATATGTTAGATGACATTGAGTTCACTCTCTGCAATATACATAGCATAGCTTTATTGATTTCGTCTACACATGGTAGTATTAGCAAGATATTGTCGATTGCAGACAAAGTATGTGGAAAATATCCAAATATTTAACTGAAAATCATCTGAGAGGATATGGAGAATTACTTTAAGCTGAGAGATTCACTTTAATGCCGCAGGATTCCAATTCATATATGAGAGGGGAGAACTGATTAAGTCAATAACCAGTGATTTGACATTAAGGCCCATAATTTTTAATGTAAATATGACTTTATAATCCCGAGATCATCCGTTCTTGAGTGATTAAATTAACTGATATCATTAGGTAGGATTTTAAGGTCATCAGAATCACGTGTATAGATTGCAATCAGTTTTCGATTGGCTTTTAATCAGGTAGAAGGCAGCAAATGTGGTCTTCGATAATCCTTTTTTTTATTCAATATATTAAAGAAAGTGCTTGTGGCATCAACGGTTTAAGGGATTGGCAAAATGTCTCCTAATATGGAATGTATTCTGTCGTCAGGTGAACGAGTTAAAATAATTTCTATATTTCACCTCTTCCTATTGTATCAGGTCATAATATATATCTTGTTAAATCAGGAATGTTGTTTGCACATATGAAAGATTTAGAGACACCCTAATTGCTCTGAACAAGTATTATGTCGATAGATTATACTATATTCTTAAAAGCTTGAGGAAATATAATGTAGTGCGGATTTAAAACCACATTAATTACAGGAACAATATCGGGATTAATCATATCAGGATTGAGTTATATCCCGGATAGTGTCAGGAATATATCATGTATTCCTTTGATATATTCTGAGACGTATTTAATATTTAACTTCTAAACACAAACATAGGAGTCCAACAGAAATGTAAGATTGTGTGGAGAGAGAGACAGATACAGTGAGAGAGAGAGAGAGACAGATACAGTGAGAGAGAGACAGATACAGTTTGAGAGAGAGAGAGACAGATACAGTGAGAGAGAGAGAGAGACAGATACAGTGAGAGAGAGAGAGCAATATACAAAACAGAAGGATAAAATAAAATCAAGCTTACGTTTAGCGGATCAGCCAATGCCAGAATCCTGAATGGAGAAAGTTGTATGGTGTTAATGCAGTTAATAATAATAATAGATTAAGCTGATGATATCTAATAAGACCGAAACATCAAAGCCCAACTGCAAACGAGGATCAATTTTCGGTACTTTCTGTTATGGACATCCAATTGTTTTTAATAAAGGATTAGGTTAAGTTAGGGTTAGATTAGGGTTGGGTTAGGATTAGATTGGTTTAGGGTTAGTAAAAAAAATTGGCTGTCGATAACAGGAAAGTACCCAATTTCCCCCCTAACCATGTTATTGAATTATGTTAAATTAATTATTAATTTCTTAAAAATATCGTCCTTTTCCATGAGAGGCGCTAATAATTACTCCGAAGAATTTGTTTTCTTTCTCCAACTAAATTGTAAATTTGAATTAATTGAGATTGTTTCGCGTAGGACATTCAGTATATTACCCCTTAACAATTATACTGAAAAGCCAAGTTTACCAGATCATAGAATCGAAGTTCCAAAAAACAAAAACAAAATAGATGCACTCTAAGGAGGAGATATTCGTGAAAATATTTAATACTTGGTTTACAACGAAGATAATCTGAAGAGTACACATGCGTTTAAGGATACAGAAGATAGAGATAAGTCACATCTTTATGTAGAATTGATTGGATAGAGCACGACAGATACCGTTAATTCGTACATGTATTACAGTCGAATAGTGTTGTTAGATAAGATTCCAGGTAAATATATATTGAACATATTAGAGAATTTTATCTAATATAAGAATAATTTTAGTAAATAATGAAACGTTAGAAATGCAAAGTAATGACATTTAGAGGAATATATATACACAAGAAAAAATGCATTAGTAATGTAAATATATTATATCGTAACTCTTACCTCTTGTCTACACCCAAAGTTTAAATGCTTCACCATATGAAGAGATATCCGTAATAACATTGCATGGCTAAATGTCTATTGAATCACACATTATTCATATAATTGAAACCACTCGTTGTTAAACCAAAAAAGATATTAACTATTCAAGAAACCCAACGAAGAGTCCAAGTAAAATGTGAACTTATTACAGGGGAAGACGAGAATAGAATAATATTAGAGTATTTTTAAAGTTATTTTCAGGAGGATGTAGACAGTCCCCTAGAACTGAAAGCGTTTCTTCTAATCTACGGTGCCACCATTATCTGAAGAATGAACAATAATTGTACTTGTATCAATCACGTGAGATGTCATTTACCTTCTGCTGTTTTCTTTCGGTGGAATAATTCACTTTTTTTTCTCTCTTTGGTGAAAATATAAAGCACGTGTAAAAGTTCGAATCCCGTTGTTGAAGTTCTGTATGATATTTATGAAAAAGATTTGTTTGTTTTTTCTTTTCATTTTTCTCCCACTATCTTCATTAATCTTCAATGTAAAGCGTAGCTTGAAGCTTCAAATATAGTTATGTATAATATATTGTTTAATTTTCTATCTTCTGTAGTCCCACGTTTCAATATCATCATATCCCATCGTTACAGCTCATGGATAATTATATGTATATTATTAGTGAATTTAAGTAAATTTTTCTTTTTCAAAGTTAGTTAAAAAGCACAGGTATACAGAAAAATGTAATCAAGTAGAGGAACGATGAGCAATACCTTTGTTCACAAAGCCTGTCATTTTCTTTAATATTGAAATATTTTTCAATAGGTGTAGAATAATAATACGTGGTAGAATACTTCTACTGCACAATATCTGTTGGTTTTATCCCTACTAAACAAACCCCTTACCAGTTTATCTGAATATTCCCGAGATAAACGGGTCTAGAATGTCGGTTGTACATAATTATTTTCCATTTATCAAGTAAGAATAAGTGTCTGCCTCCTTAGCGGATTCATAGCTTAGTGCGTTAGAATACTAGTTCTCTTAATCAGTTATGTAAATACGGACTATATGCATTGAAAAATATTAAATTTCACGACGGGTCATCTCCCGAAAACCTAAATATATTTGATTAATTATACAAATACATGTCCTATTAATGTCTGCAGCATCAGTTTCTACTTATTAGATTCCGATTTCCGAGCCCATAACTCCTAAGGAAGTCGTAGGGGCGCCGTCGCAATATACAGCGTTTCTCGGGTATTTACTTAAACCTGGTGGTGACCATCTCTTCTCTAGGCCTGACGACAGCCGAGTTCTTCAATAGAGAAAGTGGGAGGGAGAGAGAGAAATATAGAAGGAGAGATAGAAGAATCGATCCCAGTACTGGACTTATACATTATTTATCGACCTCAAGGGATAAAAGGCAAAGTTGACCTAGGTAGGATTAGAACTCAGGTCGTAGAAAGCCGGAGCGAATGCCGCCATCATTCTAACCGACGCTCTAGCGACTCTGGCAATTCGCCGCCTTAGTAATTAAATAACGTTTAGAAAATGCAGAAACCATATTTTATCTACATGAGCTAACATAACAGTTGCTTAGAGTCCAACTCTGTTATCCTTCCGGTAAAACATCTAAGTTACAATTGAATCATTTTCTCCTGTAATGATAGTTATCAGTTTAGTTTATACACCAATTAATTAAATCATAGTTGCATCTATATTGAGGAATGTTTACATTTATACATTCAATAACATTAACTTCATTAGTGTAATTTCTCATTTCTAAATTTTCCATTTCAGGTACGTCTTTAGATCTTTGAATGAGAAGTTAAGTGCATTCATTATGCAGTTATCTCCTCCACTTGTCTCACTATGTAAACAATCAGGTGCTCTCACAGTTATTGCATCCATTGTCCGCAACGTGTTGCAGGTCATTCACGAGAAACAGTGTCTATTGACCACACTAAACACGTCATCTATACAACAGTTGACGAAGGGGTTCAGTGACGTAATTTAATTTAAAAACATCCACTCGAACATTGGAAGAGATCTTTCAATTCAACTCGCCGGAGTGAGCTTAAATTGTCATGCACGGCATTCGTTAAGTTATACATTAATGATATTGAATAATCCATGTTAAGGGGTGAAATAAAAAGAACCACCGTGTCATGGTAGGCACTGCAACACAATTTTAAATA
>JAOPJM010001971.1:10013136-10028378 GCA_027124095.1 Muusoctopus leioderma | reverse complement strand
GCGACGCCCGGTCCGGGAATCGAACCCACGACCTTACGATCGTCAGTCCAACACCCTAACCACTAGGCCACGCGCCGTTTGTCTCCGTAGTAGTTTAAGTAGTCAAACCTGAAGTCCAAGAAGCTGAGGACGAAGGACAGCTTCTTCGTAAGAAAAAACAAAGCAATCAGCAACGATGTGTTTATGCTGTAAATCACCTGTTGGTTGTAAAGCGAACCCAACAGACTATACAGCTGTTTGGTAAACAACCTCCTGGGGTGAAGAGAATCTATTTTGTGATGCAAAAATATACCTGCTGGTCAAGATATGTTATAAAGCAGCTACGATTTTAATAATTTAGCAATTTTATTGCTAAATCTTCTCAAAATACAATTTGGTATACAGTAGCATCACTGGGTATTGTCAGGAATGCATCGCTGAAGCATAGCGTTGCTAAACCGACAATGACCAGTGAGGCCACTGTATACATCTGGGTCAGCTGAAGCAAGGAAACACAATGTGTACGTGACCTAGCTCCAACCCTCACCCCACTCTTCACAGATATCTACCACGATCTATGAAAACACGTGCCAGTATGTCCACACCCTAGAAGCACCTTTACTTTGCCACCTACCAGCGTATTGCCCTCGCTTTCCAACATCTTGAGGGAGATGGAAACAGTCACGTAGTAGCAAACAGGCACTGAAAAGTAGTAATAATTTGCTGCTGTTAAGCACTGTAAAATTAATGGGTATTTTTTAAAACTTGCAGTTCTTTAGATATATTTTGAAGTGGTATGAGATCTATCAAGCTGACTTTCCCTAGAAACACATGAAAATAAAGTGTTCAGTGGTGCCCCTATGACCCAATGGGACTCACGCTAGTATGCAGAGTTCAGAGGAGCATAAGCTATTGAAGGTGTAGTACACGAGACAGGAGAACACAGCTCAGTTGGAGAGATGTTGAACGAAGGATTGTCAATCAAATAGACCCATTTCCCCACAGAGAAGCCCAGAATATGCGTGTAGATGAGTAATCTTCTACCTTAGTATTTAATGACATCGTGATTTTTTCATATAAATTAACTTATGAAGCTAAGAATGTTAAAAATAAATATTTATATGTATTAAATATAAACATTTTTGAATTGCTTACTGTTGATTTAATGGTATTAGTCATATATTGGGTGTTCTATACAATCGATTATATATCCTCCTTGGCAAAAATTCATAAAAGCCTTTTTCCAACAGGTCTTTCTTTTACAATACAAAATATATGGCATGTTTCGAAAAAGAGGTATTTCCAGCAATATAAACATCTTTAAGTAGTGATAGAGTTACTTCCCCTGGCAGTTTATTACCTAAAGGCGCCTAAAATACGGTCACTTCACCGGCATATCCCATCTATTATTAAATTCACACAGTTTTTTTCGATTCTATTTTCAATCAGCAGATCTGAGATCTAATTATTATACAGAGAACACTGATAATTTACAATACAAACACATTGTTGTTGGATTCTTTATAATTTTATTTTAGGTAAGGCAAATGAAAGTTTATTGTAAAAGTCTATAACTCTGTTGAAGCTGTTAATGTTTTGAACTTCAGGTCTGACCACTTGAAGGCATTCTTCCATATGTACATAGTCATATAATATATCCATCTATATTGTATACATGGAGGTTTACCTACATTTGTATTTTTGCGGAACGGTTGTATTAAATAACAAAGAAAGTTGACAAAGTTTTAAAAAAAGTATACTTTTTACGAAAATAGGGCTATATTAGTTATGTCTGTATTAAGTTCTGTTTTTAGTGAACGTATTACAAGTGTTACCTCTGTTAATGTTGTTTGCTCTAACTAAATATATCTGTCAGTATAACGTACCAGTGGAGTAGTGGGCTGATTTAATCGACTATAACCGCCTCCAAAATGTGTGGTCTTGTGCCAATGCTAGAAATCAATATTACTGTACTGAACGTTCTGAAAAAAAAAAAAAACCCTAACAAAACGGTAAGTTGATCTGTTGTCAAGTATCTAATTGTTGAAGATGATGTTTTAGAATTTCCAGCACAAACGTGTAGTGCAGTCCTTTAACCCCCCCCCCCAAATAAAATAAAAAAGCTATCGGCTACTACATCAAAGTTTTACATGTACACTGAACACTGAGGGATCGTTGGCACCTGTGTCATTCGTACAGGAGCAAATTGTCAAGGACACCGAAGATTAAAAGAACGAATATTTTCAATCTGTGTCGACCTAAACTTTCTGAATTTCCACTGAAATTCTTGGCGGTATATATTTTTGTACGTTTTTTACTGTTAGTCATAACATTATAGGCGTCAAACATCCAAAACATCGCCTTCATGGTTAAATTTATTTTTTTATTTAAAAACGAAAACTTTAGTTAAAGGTTGTCTATTAGTTTCGATAGCAGGGTTGTACTCAACCTAAAATATATTTTGTGGTTAGTTATCATTCAAATGAAAAGTGTAGATAGTTTTCATCTTCTAAGTATGTATATTCGATCGTTGACTTTGTATTGAGTTAAACTGTTAAGATATCGCCAAACCACGTGTGACCACTAGAGAATGAGTTAAGACATCCATCAACATAGATAAGACAGCGGTTCCCAACCTGGGGTCCGAGGACCTTGGGTCTCCACAAATTTAGTACTGGGGATCCTTAAGCTTGTCGAGAAGACAGATCTTTCAAAAGCCTGGGGTCCGAGAGAAAATTCATTTAAATGAAAGGAGTCCTTGGTGGTGAAAAGGTTGGGATCCTTGCCATAAGGGAATCTCTACGTAGTCACTCAAGCTGCTAGAAATAACAGCCAATACTCTCTCAAATCATACCCTTTCACCTTTTCAAAAATTGAGGGACATTACATACTGTAATCTGAGATAAATTGTCTCAATATATGGGATGGTCACGGCTAGATTGTCTTTGATCATAGATGCTTGATTAGGGCTGACATGGGGCTAAACATATATTTCTCTTCGAGCGAATGAGGGAGCCTCTAAGTGGTCACTCAGCTTGCAAGAAACAGTTGCCAAATCACCCTCAAATCATAACCTACCGTCTTCAAAAAGGAAGTTGACATGGTATTGGTTTGACGGCCACAGAAGAATTGTAAGCTGTGCTACGGTCAGTTTGTTTTGCTGAGGGTTTTTTTTTTTAGTACTACCGTCTTTCGGTATTAGTCATTTTCTTTTTTAGTTTTATCATTTGGGTGTAAAGGGACGTAACTCGACGCACAGAACTTCTTAACAATACGGCTGTTTAGAAGTTTTTGTTTTTTTCTGAGGCAAAATAAGACTAATTATTCAATAGAAAATATAGAATATTTTTGTTTTAGGTAAAATAAGATAAATTAGTCGCAGAGTAAGCATAGCACTTTTACAGCTTTTTATTTTTTTAAAATTTATGTTGATTACGATTCTAAAAAAAAAAAAAAAAATCACAAATTTAATCTTTTAATCTTCCCGTGGTTAAGGTGGTTACTTATTCACTCACTGCTGACTACTGCTCCCATATAAGGTAAGAGACAACTAGTTGTACTCACCACCATACATGACTGTATCATATAGTAAAGTCACCTAATCAACAGTGAGGCAATAGCTGTTGATTATGCTTCAGCTCTAATCTGGTAGATTGCTACTGTAAATCTACCAGACTTGAGGTTTCTATGCCAATGTTTCTGATCGATTGTCTTTTCTCTAATCTTTATGTTAAGAATTGATTGCCTTTTATATCTTATACTGTCTCTTTGTTTCAGGATATCTGGTGACATTGACATGCAACAGCAAATTTTGAAAACTAAAGAATGACATTATCAAGAATACATATAGCCTTGTGTGTATAACCTTGATTAAATTACTGTGAAATAGTTCCCGCGAATTGCAATTGGAAAGATTTCCTACATTGACTGTAAATATGTTTGTTGAATGGTTTTGTGAAATGGTTAAATGTGACAAATGTACTATGAAACTACAACTAAATTATGTGAATTGTGTTTTATGTCTGAGTGTATGTTGAGAACTGGTTTAGTGGTCTTTTATCTCTGATTTCTAATTGCGAGATTAAAATCAAGGAGAACTTCCTGTTCTATGTCCTTAAATCGGCTTGTCACACTAGCACATTTACAGTTTTGTTAAATATTACTATTTGCAGTAAAGGAAAATAGTGTCTAGTCTGTATGTGTATTAAGAAGTTTTTCTGAGTAGGATTTTCAGTAGAAAAACTTTACTGACAAGAGAGAATTATGGAAGAGAAACAGTGTGGGATTCAGGTTAATAATGAAACACAGTCTGAAACTAGTGATTTATCTCATCAGTCTCAAAGAAATAAAGGAAACAAACCATATACCTGTGAGACATGTGGAAAGACATTTTCAAAAAACAGTTGTTTAATCCGACATAAATTAATTCACAAAGGTTCAATGATTTACCATTGTGAAATTTGTGGTAAAAGGTTTGCAAGAAAAAATTCTATGAATTGCCACAAACGGGTACACTCAGGAGAGAAACCGCATCAATGTGATATCTGTGGGAAGACATTCTCTCAGAGTTCTCATTTATCTAGTCACAAACGTATTCATACAGGAGAGAAACCATATGACTGTGATATTTGTGATAAAACATTTTCTCAGAAGACCAATTTATTGACTCACAGATTTATTCACACAGGTGAAACACGATATGACTGTGATATCTGTGGTAAAACATTCATTGGCAATGGTTCATTATTGAAACACAAACGTATTCATACAGGTGAGAAACCATATCCCTGTGATATTTGTGGTAAAGCATTTTCTCGGAATGATGTTTTATCAGGTCACCAACGTATTCACACAGGTGAGAAACCATACCACTGTGATATCTGTGGTAAAACGTTTTCTTTGAAACCTACTTTAACTGCTCACAAAAGGACACACACAGGTGACAAACCTTACCACTGTGATACATGTGGTAAAGGATTCTCAATGAGTAGTTCTCTGTCTGCTCACATACTTATTCACACAGGTGAAAAGCCTTACCACTGTGATATTTGTGGTAAAAACTTTGCTGTAAGTAGTGTATTAATTAGTCATAAAAGTACCCACAATGGGAATAAACCATATCACTGTGATATCTGTGGTAAAACATTCTCTTGGAGGTCTAGTGTAACTTATCACAAACGTATTCACACTGGTGATAAACCTTATGCCTGTGAAGTCTGTGGTAAAGCCTTCTCGACAAGTACCCATTTGACTGCTCACAAACGTATTCACACAGGTGAGAAACCATACCTCTGTGGTATCTGTGGTAAAAGATTCTGTGCAAGTGGTCAGTTGTATAAACATAAATATATTCATACTAAAGATAAACTATTCTACTGTGATATCTGTGGTAAGACATTCACTCATCGTGCTCATTTGTCGGTTCACAAATGCCTACACACTGCTGAGAAACCATATAACTGTGACTTTTGTGGTAAAACATTCACTGATCACGATGGTTTATCTAATCATAAGTGCACCCATATGTGGTGAGAAACCATATAACTATGATGTTGGCAATGAATCATTCTCGCAAGCTAATTTAAGAAGACAAATCATACCATTGTGAAAATTCCTCAAGGGAATTAAATTGTGATATGTTTCCTTTGATAGACAGATTTAATTGAAATTTATAGTAAAACATCGTTTTAAAATGAGTTTACACAGTGTATATATTATTGTGAAATGTTGCTAGAATTATTTTTAATATTTTTTTACCATTTCTGATATTCAAGACAAAAGCAGTAAAACACACAACTTTTATATTTACCATACTTGCATGTCTTAAAGTAGTTTTATTATGGGAAAAATTATTCCTGATTGAAAAAACTTCACTACAGAAATATTTTCAGTTTCATAAATGTAAGATCACTGCTTTCTTTTGGTTTTCTCTTTGCTATTTCAGACAAACGGAGATAGATGCTTATTTTTTAAAACTTTGATTCAGAATCCCTCAGAACAGTATGTTTAATTTGATGTAAACTTATTGTATGCGATAAAAGAATATCTTTAAAATTATTAATGTTTGAAAATATGTGGCTGTTAAATTTCAGTTTTCTATTTGTAATCAAATCTATTTCAGTATAGAATTTCTATAACATTTTTTTTTCATGTTAGCTGTTACACTGGATCTGACATAACTCAGTTGGCTGACGTTTCCTTTTATGCCAGATTGGAAAACAGACATTGAAATAAAATGTTCTCTATTAATTAAGCCTTAATATATCTAATCTAATAACTCAGGCAGTTATCACTATTTTGGTACCATCAATGGTTGTCAGTCCATCTGAAATGTTTGACATTTTCCTTACAGCAGGATGTTCTTTGCAAGTGATGCCTGTTTACTTATAAACAGTAATTGTTTACATCTTCATAGTAAAAAAAAAAAAATACTATATAAAACTTATTAGAATGGGAAGAGATTCATATACAGAGTGTTACACAAATTTTGGCCTGTTGTGTATTTGTTTCTTGTGCACATTCTAAAATTTTGGCACTGAGATATATCAAATATATTGCTATTGCAAAGCAGATATACATTGTCCTGTCTCCTAAAAACTTGAGAAAGATTGATTTGAAAACTATCAATATATATTCTGGGAAAAGTAATGAATGTTTTCACAAGCATCTATAATTGGCAATTATAATAAACCTGCTTAACAACCTAAGTAGCTGGTTCTGTGGATATGTTATTTTAAAATAGATGGTATTTGAGTGAGAGAGATTAAATAGGATAGAAGCCCTCTTAGAAGTATATAGTTTTAAGCGCAAAGAATATGGAAGCTGATAACTTCACATGTCGTCTGCAAAAAGAAAGCAGCTTATCACTGTCATCCAATTATCTTAAACTTACACATTATAGGTCTAAACATTTGAGCAACCATCAATACAAGTTCCTTCCTCATCACCAATACATGTCCTTCCTCCTCCTCCCTGTTTTTTTTGTTTGTTTGTTTTTTCATGCTGGTGTGGGCTGGATGGTTCTCCCTACTTGTCACAGTCCTTCATCATCTGACACAGCAATTAAGAAAGCCACCAATCTCTCTTGCTATGTATGTCGTGGTTTCTTTTTTACATTGTTTTTATGGCTGGATACCCTTCCTATCCCCAACTACTTTACAGCTTAGACTGAGTGCATATTATCTTGCTACCAGCAATAGAGTGGTTGTCTGTAGCAGAGTCCCTTCTATCCTATATCAGTTTTTATTCAGAGTTACTGATCTCCTAGATGGGTTACTTGCACTGCAGCTTGTGGAGTCCACGTCTCCTCCATTTGTTCATTCCTTTTTGGGCATGGTTTTTACAGCTGGATGACCTTCATATCACCAACCACTTTACAGCATGAACTTAAATACCGAAGTCACTAAATTAAGAGATAATTCATAATATTTGCTCACATAGTAAAAGTTTTTTAATTTGCAATTCTCTATTCATTATGTCATTAATGTTTCATTTTAGTTTATTTGTTTATTGTTCAACAGCACTGGCAATGGCATTCCTATTCTTTATCTAGTATTCAACATGGAGAAGAAGTCTTCAGTGGGGTTCAGGTATGGCAAATTGGGAAGAATGTATATTGAATTATTTCCAAAGTTAATACCCTGGCAAAACTTTCTTCAATAATATCACTTTGGTAATCCATCATAAGAATTTCCTCTTATCTGAGGGGCCAGTTTTTTTTTATCAAGAAATTTGATAATTAAAATTTGAGATTATTGCTCCTTCTGTAAACACAAAATGAATAATACCATTAACATTAATTTAATTAGAGCAGAAAAATGTTTTTGTTTAATAGCTGGTGCCTGAATCAAACAAGCAACAATGAAACATGTAAACTGAATACCATTTAATCCAAAATACCAAGATTATGATTGTTTCTGAGAGAACAGGAGTCAGCATAACATTTTCTTAAATTCATTACTTTAAACTCTTTTTGATGGATATAGACTTGATTTTTTTTTGTCTAACAATGCTATTTCATGTCTTTCAGAAAACTCAACATGGAAGATATAGATATTTGAATTCAGGGACCAGTCTATCATTAATTTGTTCTCAGCATAGAGTTGGGTTGCTTAACAAATTTTGATGTTTTCATTTCTTAGTATTTTAATTTCTCTTTTTCTGTCAATGAAACTATTAGTTTTAAATTCTAAAAATTATTCAACACTTATCAGTGAAACCCCTGCTAATGTATTCTCAGCATTTGCCTATTTGCATCACGTCCATACCAGCACAGTTGGCTGATGTATTTAATACTTGGTTGCTTTCTCGGTTTGGTTATGCTCTGCCTTTCATGCAAGTTAATCTCATTTCTCTGCAGATCCTGCACATTAAATGCCAATGTCTCACTACCATGCAACATTACATGTCATGCATGCTTCACACAGTCTGCTTTTTGCACAAAGAGAGGAAACCCTAAACTTCTATTCCTTCTTTACTCTAGCTACTGTGCACTAATTAGATTGGTTTGGTAAAACAGAAAGTATCGACTATATAACTAAGACTACTGAGCTGTCACATCTGTTCATGGACTTGTTTTCATAGATATTCTTTTTTTAGTGCAGCTGAAGTGCTGGTTCTTTAATAATCTGCCAGAGATCCTATTGTTTGCACTGTTTATATAGTTTCAAGTTCTTACCTAATACCATTGTACATAGTGAGCAAGACCACTTACCAGATGGAACTGAGATCTTGAGCTTTCTCTTAATACATAGCACTTTGGTCTTTGTCATATTGGAGCTTTTTCTGAAACTCAACAAAATCTACAACGATGATCAGGTTGTCAGTATATAATAGTTCCCAGAGACGACTTGCCCAGAACTCCTGTTTTATATCCTCAAGAATACTCAACTAGAATAAATAGAAGAGGACTGAGAGCAAAACTCCTATGAACACCAACTAGTACACTAAATTCTTCACTGCACTTGCCAAAACCTAACCTTGCACCCTTGTATTAGGTACTAATATAATAATTAAAATCTATCTTAATGCTTGAACTGTGAATTTCATGTATGCCAATTAACTTCTGCAAACTGATTTCAAAATCATGTCCATTAAGTTAAATGCAGGCTACCATACTTACGGTGGTGAGCTGAAAATAATTTTTAATCAATTGAAATTCACATTGATCTAAAAAAAAGGGCAAGGGAGAGAACTCTCTTTTTCATTTGACCAAAAATTGAATTGTAATATGCAATGGGTAGTAAGTCTGATCTTTGGTAGTCTTATAATTTCAATTGATACGACCCTGAGCATAATAGTCTGCACTTAACTGTAGGTTCTCTATGCAGAAGGCATCATTGGGAAATGTTCTAATCTTGTATATATTATGTTAACCACACAGATCTAGTTGGAATCTTGAACACAAATCGTGCGTTGAGAAACACTGGTTGTGAAATTAAATCACTAATCTCTTATACATGAGAAATTATTGAATAATAAAATGAATGTGGCTAATTGCAAGTAATAGTCCACCACTTGACATGTATGACAAGTCCAGTCAGTATCTTACTATAGCTAATAAAATGCTGTATTAAGATATTTGTAAACTAGTTGTTTAGCCCTGATCTATGGTCAAATACATTCTAGCCATGACCATCCCATCTTTTGATATATCTAGGACTGCATTCTCTTATATGTCTTTTTTTTTCTAAGATAGTATTGAGGGATATTTGGTTGCTATTTCTTGCAGGTTGAGTGACCATGTAAAGGCTTGTGTTGTAAACAGTATTATGTAATTGTGACAGTTAAAATATTTAAACCTTTGTTACCATATTTCTAATGAAATACACTGCCTATGATTTTCAATTAATTTGGAAAATAATCAAGAATTTGCAGGGATTTAGTAAAATAACCAACTTTTTCACTATTAAGTTGGTGTTTGGAACATAAAAGTTCTTACATAAAAATATAATGGAATGTTTATATTTAAATATGAACACTTTAAAACAAATGGTGTTTTATCATAGAACCAGGGGCAGTTTCAGGTGGGTTGGTATCAAAAGGGTTAAACATGACAATGGTTTGTCAGTGACTGGAGGGATTGTAATATTTTCTAGCTTTAATACTGCCATTGTGTTCCAGTAATTCTTCATCAGTTGTCTGGATTGTTTCTTTCTGACGTGTGCAGTCATTGGAATATTGATTTCTAACATTGGCATTAGGCCACAAATTGTTTTTTTGGGGGAGGGGCAGTCGATTATATTGACTACAGTACACGACTGATACTTATTTTACCTACCCCTGCCTCACCACCACCACCACACTCACAGATGGATGAAAGGCAAAGTCAACCCCAGCAGGATTTGAACTCATCACGTAACTAAATGCCACAAAGCATTTTCATCGCTCTGCCAATTCACCGCCTTTACAGAGGTAGGAATACTGCCAGATTATTACTGCTACTATATAACAAACCCTTAGAGGAAGATGAAAAACATAGAAGTTATAGGACACAAATGTAGATGAGTGGGCAATTTTATATTCAGGCTTGAGTAATATGATTGGAGGAGGTGAAATGAAAAACTTGAGTGAAAGTCAAGGTCACATAACTGAAGAGAGATAAACAAGTGAGATGACAATAACTAAGAAATAGAGGAGTGGCCAGAGAGTAAATAGTAAAGAAGTGTGGGTGGTGGTGGTGAAAGTGGAGTAAGAAGTACAGTAATGGTCTATAGATGATTAAAAATAGAGGAAGAGGTTTTAGAAAGAATAATGTTTAACCCTATGATCAAAGGTGTTCCACCTGTGACTACCTTGTCTTTTTTTCTCAGACAATGTACCTAGGACTATATTATCCAATGTATTGTTTTATAAGATGATAGATGTGCTTTGAGAGAGAATTTGCCGCTATTTCTAGCTAGTTGAGTGACTACATAGATGCCATGGATTTATAGGAGAAAGGATTGAAGATTTATGACATTAATGCCTTTCTTCACAGTAAATGTGAAGTGAACTGCTTCAACTGAAAATAACGAAATTTGAAAAATGTTTCTGTTAAGAAAATGAAATGAAGCCAACTTAACTATAAACTACATTAGTGTTCAATAACCACTTATAACCTAGCTTTAAGTGTATTATTAGATTTGTCACATTACCAAAGAATAGGTTTTGGGGCTTACCTGTGCCATGTAGTTGAAAATATCTATTACCCCCCCCCCCCCTCCTATGTTTTCATTTAACCATAGGGTTTCAGTGGTGTGTATTTTTTTTTTAATGCTGATATATGAAGAAGATGCTGCAAGTGAAAGATGTGAACCAGCTATAAATGTAAACTGGATTCAAATAAAGACTTAGGGTTAAAATTGGAAGTGTTAGGAATAAAAATATTCTTAACATATAAATATAATATAAATATTCAATTTAATTATGTATAAAGATGGCAGGAATATGGGAACAGTTTATGATTACTTCCTAAAAGATATTTTTACTTTATAATTAAGTTGGTAGATTAGTTCAAAAGATTTAAGCTCATTCTAAAGAAATGCTAATTCCTTTCTCTTAATCTTTCTTAGTGAATCCACTGAATGGTGGTGAAAAGATTAGTGGGGCTGCTCTTTTCTTGGTCCTTCAACATAGCCGATTTCAAGAGAGAGGAAAACAGCCCCAGTACTTAGTAATGTTTGTTGATTAATTATATCTATTATTTTGTGTTTGCTTTTCTTTCTTTACCAGAACAAAAAAAAAGAGACCTATTTTCAATTATGAAAAGGTTGAAATAAAGTAAGTTTAAAAGAGCTTCCTTGGCCTTTAGTAGATTATATTAAATTAGAGATGAGTACATTAAATCAATAACAATTAATGGGCCTCACCAGAGGTGTTATGTAGCCAGCTAGTTCAGTAGAGCATAGACTTATAGTAGTGAGATAAACAGCATGTCTGTGAGGTTGTAACATGTTGGTGAGTGAGTCTGTCAATGACACAAATGGTCTTCTTTTGGATGTGGTCTCGGGTGTTTGTGTGTAGCAGCAGCATTGTACCATGTGTTGCTCTGCTAGTCCTGGCAAGTCAAGCAACCATGTAGGTTGTAACCAGTATTCCAATGTTGGTCTTGAGCTATGTAGAGGGTCAACAACTAATTAGAGGCTGAAGAAGAAATCTAGTGTTTGGGATGCAGTTTTAGCACATATATGTGAGGTCACCAAATATTGTGAGTCGTGTGTGATTCATGTGTAGGGAGAGTGTAGTACATAACTATTTCATTGATGTGTTGTAGCAATTGTGTTTTTGTGCTATTGATGGAGATCAGGTTGTCATGGACTGATGTTTTTGAGATCTCTGTTCATAGAAGCAGTGCATGTTTGGCATGTGTCTAGGATGATGTGTGCGTAGAAGGTTGTGAAAGATGGTATCATCTGTGTAGGGGGATGTGTGGTATTAGCAAGTAACATACAAAAGGTAGAGTATGGAAGATATTGGTGTACAACAGAGTTGATAGAGTGTGTATTAGAAAGAACTGTCAACATACATTTCAACTAAGCGGTCTGAGAGGAAACCTCCAATCCAAGTGATGAGAAACTAGTTGTTTAGCCCTGATTGAGCAGACCTATGAACAAAAGCATTCCAGCAGTGACCATTCTATCTTTTTCTCAGACATAGCACATCCAGGAGTATGTTATTCCTGAAGATCATATGATGGGAGATTTGCCTGCTTTTTCTAGCAAGTCGGCTACTTAGCTAAGAGGTTCACATATTGGATATGGTTTACGGTTTTGCTGATGTCTGGTAGATAAAACTATGTAAACTGTACTGAGAAGGGAGAAAAGAGACTGAAGGAGGTGGCTGTTTACATCTATCTCCCTGGGACAGTAATTGGCAGGTTCAGAGAAGTTGCATTTTGATAAATAGGAGTTGGGTGAAGTTTTTTTCCCTTTTAGTTTTATTTTTGTACAATTTATACGATGATTAGTGTTTCTGAAACATGCTATTTTGGTTTCATTGTAGTCTGTAGATCATTTATAATTTATAGTCTTAATAGCTTTCGTCAGCTCTAGAGATTATTACCAGTTATACCTATTTGTAGCACAAGTTATTTATATACTAAATATTAATTTCATCCAGAGAAGCTGTATATAGCAAAACATATTTGTATTTCATAATACAATCTACAGAAGAATTAGCAGCAGAAATGAAAAATTATATTTTAGAAAAGGGACCAAATTAGCATTTTACAACTTTATTTTTTTTAACATTAAATTTTACTTAATAAATTTTATATATTAAAACATACATAGTTTTGCTGTAAAGAAAATTACAACCCAAATTTAAAGAGAGAACATACAAAAAGCAATTTTGATCCATTCTGGAGTCTTCTCAAATTCAGTGTGTGAAGTAACATGTTCTCTTACATCAACATCATGGCATTCTTATAGAAATTCTCTGCTTGTATAAGTTTGAGTATAAAAAAGGTAAATCAAGTAGAAATGTAATAGCCTCATATTTTCTAAAGTGTGTACCTTGGTTTTTAGAATAGGTACACTGTATCCCTTCATGTTTGTAAGAGGCAACTAAAAGGGTTGGCATCAGGAAGGGCATCCAATCATAAAACACTGCCTCAAAAAGTTCTGTCCAACTCATGCTAGCATGGAAAAGTGATGACAGAAGCCATGACTGGAGGCAAGCATGGACACATATATATATATGGAAAACGGATGTAAAATGAGGATGATGATGATATATATATATAAATTGGTAGACAGAAACTGAGTGGAAGCCCGTTGTATATACATATCATCATTTTATGTCTGTTTTCCATACTGGCATGGGTTGGAGGGGTAATTTCGGTCTGCATCGATTCCAATTGGAGTCACCACTCTCCTAGATGGGTCGGGGGACCACACCTCACTTGTATGTTTTATTTGGCTTGGTTTCTATGGCTGGATGCCCTTCCTATCACCAACCACTTTACAGAATGTACTGAGTGTGTTTATCATGGCACCAACACTAGAAAGGTTGCCAATTTTCTTTTCAAATATATATCTAGAATTGCTTCAAAATACATCTAGGTTTTTTAGGCATTTATCTAAAAAATTATCTAGATATAATTACATTTTGTTAATGTGAATTACAACAAAAAATCTGAATAATATGGATTATAACAAAAAGTCCGAAACTAGAACTAGAAGTGGGGAATGAAAATTATTATTATTTTTCTTTTTCTGGGATCGGAATCTCCTGTGTTTAAAACATAGAAATTGGAAAAAATTCAAGAATAAAAAAAAACTTTATATGGTGGCAGGGTCTTATTCTAAAACTCCTCTAAAAAGTTAATTAAAATACTAGTTATATATTAAATTAGTAGTAATATAATAATTACCTGATATTTTTAAATTTGGTAAAATGGAGAATTTTCATCATCATCAGGTTCAGCAGCTTCAGATAATTGTGTATATGTTGCCATGGTTCCTATGTCTTTTAATATTTGAGGGGGTAATTCATAAGTACAGCAGCATTTTCCTAATCTTATTAAACTAAATTTGATCATTAAAGTGGCATTGAGAAGTTCTAATGACATTCTGTTTCTAAGTTTAGATTTAATACAGTTCACACAACTAAAATATTCTCTTTATTTCAGCATTTGAATGAGGTAATATTAGGGCTGAAATAGCACATGTACTAATTTCTTTGAATGGATTACATCCAGAGGTTTCTATAAACTGAATAACTTCTTTCCCGAAGGCCTCTGTATCTGTTTTATTTTTCCAATCAATTAAATATATTTTTGTCAATTGGTATTCTGCCAGAGAAATTTCAATTTCAGAAGCATCTAAGTATTTCAGGGAAGTCTTTTGTTGGCTGTAACATCTTATTTGCTGAGAACAGAGAAAAATTCTTCAAAACCATTATATTTCCTGTGAGTCTTTGCTTTAGTTGTTTGAACAAAATCAAGAGAAAATCTCAACATCGGGTTCTTAAGATATTTTCCTCACTTATTGTTACATGCCTAGATTCTTTGGTTTTTAATTCTTCAATCTTTGATTCAAATCTGTAACCGAGGTACGGTTTAGGATTTAAATATTCATGAATATTACATGTGCTGATGTCAACTTTGCAGGTGGGAAGTACGAGGGTTGTACCGAAAGTAATGCAAAAGTGGGCATAACTTTTTTATTAACTGACATTGGTTGTTCAAATTGCACATGTTGGTAGAGTAACTCTTCCTCTATACAAAAGTACTACTCAACATAGTCTCCATCACAAGCGATGCATTTGCGCCATCGTTGAAC
>JAOPJM010001971.1:9998469-10008978 GCA_027124095.1 Muusoctopus leioderma | reverse complement strand
ATATAATTTTTTTAAATTTAATTAATAGATATTTTGATATCTCCCGATATATATATATATGTATGGGTAGCAATGGCATATTTAAGGGAAAGGAGGCTAAATAATGAGAATTAAAATTCCATTAAAAGTTTGTTAGGTTTAAATTAATAGTCTAAAAGTTTGTAATGTTTTAAAAGATTCAAATATTCTCAGGTCGACAGTGTTATTCTTAGAATGTGGGCTGTACCCATGATAGGCACATGCTCATGGTAGGGCCATTCACTCGGACGATGTTTGCTACTCTCACCGACTTTTCAACAAATTTACTGAGAGACAGTATCTCCCTCTGCACCCTCATATTTCTTTCGAAGTGAAACTTGAAAAAGTTGATGAGGGTTTAGCCGAAGAGGAAAGTGTTTGTAGTCAGTCTTTTCAATCTTGTCCACCACACAACCTCTTTCGCCATAGCCAACAGACAGATACAAACTGCCTGCCCTTCCCGGCCAATGCAAGGCAGAGGTTGTCGTTGATAGTTGTGCTCAGGATTGAACATGCCTGCACTTTCCCGACCAAAAGGCCGACGACAAGCGCCAACCACTTTGCTAACACCATAGCAAAAATATTAGACTCTGTATTTAGCAAAGTTAAGAACAGAACATTATCGATGAAATCCCCCTTGTTCGCGTCCTTTTCTTAGCAGCACTACCATTCCTCGGTCCACAGAACTAGGAATTCTCCCATTCTGCTGCCTAAGCGTAAAGCTCGTAGGGTAGACCATCCAAACCAGGCGATTCGTCCCTCACACAACTACTTATCGCTTCCCGTACCTCATCAGCTGTTATCAGCCTTTTGCAGCCCTCTGCATCCTCCACCGAGACTCACGGCAAGCCATATATGTAGGCATAGAAGTCAATTGTCCCTACCAACCATTGCCTAATATATTCATTAATCTGGTCTCTGTAGGCTTTGCGCACTGGGAACGACGCGTTCAGCTTCCAGTAGCCGGGTCCCTGCCTATGGGTCCTATCTAGATTGACCGCACAGATCACAAACCTGTGCTCTGTGTAGCCAACTAGTTTAAATTGTGGACACCCTACACTATCCTTGTCTGGTAACCTAATAAATACTCTGTCTAGTTACGATCTGGATGACTCGATGCGGTTGGTACATGTCCACACTGGCACTTTCGGGGTATCCAGTCGGTACCTGCCAGACAGTTGGAAATGTCTGAGCAGGTTTACAATGCTTTAACGGACCCTCTCCTATCGGTCACCCCACATATATTCAGCGTGTATCTAAAATACCATTCCAGTCTCACATTAGCACTAAAGAGCGTGACTTTCCTAGAAAGGGTTCTAGACGCTTGAGGAAAACCGACCGCCTTATCCCTATTGGACCGTAAACGTCCGATGACGCTGTTGGACGGCATGGACTTGCCTCTCCAGCTGCCGAGTTGCAAACCCATTGTCTTGTCCTGGTTTACTTTTGCTCCTGTCACCGGTTCGTATTCCTTTAGAACGGTGCCGACTACCTCGATTTCCGAGGTGTCCGACACCATTGCGATGACGTCGTCCGCATATGCTGACACAGACGTTCTGCACCATTGTTTCAGCGGCAGGCCCCTCAACACCTGTAGTTTCCGCAGTAGTGGCTCAAGAGTCAGTACATACATATGTGATGAGTGAGGATAACCTTGACGGACCGAGCGCGTGGTACCAAACGATCCCGATGGGTGGCCATTTACTCTGACCACCGAACTGATGCCGCTGTACACTGTAGCTATCCAGCCTCTGAAAACGGGACCGAAACCGGCTGCCCTGAGGACAGCTGCCAAAAAATGATGGTCGACCCTATCGAAAGCTCTCGATTGATCCAAATTTATCAGAGCCCAACCGATGTATCGCATTAGGTGGAGGTTGTCGGGTATGGATCTGTTTTAGATTGCACATGTCTGCGCTTCCCGATCAGACTGCCAACGACAAGCGCCAATCTCTTTACTAACACCTTGGTCAAAATCTTAAACTGTATTCAGCAGAGTTATGGGAAGAAAATTATTGATGACATTGATGACTAACGCTACAAGATAATGATGTACGAAGAAGAAAGGCTGCATTTCCTCGGATTTGGAAGAAAAAAATCCGAGTCCTTACTACACAGTCGAGGGAGTCAAATATATTGCGTGAATGGGATGACATTTCCAGGGTGATGGGGTGACCAGGATGGTCGGGTTTGTGCAGCTTAGGAAGAAAATACATAGTGAAGGTACGAAGTGTTTTAAGGATGAGGCTAGTAAATATGGTAGGGAGTACAGAGGAAGAGATTAGTACATTAATAGTACGTGATAGAAATAGAAATCCATATTGCTGAGGTGAATTTCTCCCGGTAGCAGTCAGTCCGCCAAACAACTACAGTGATGGATTATGTTCAAAGTTTAACAACGGAACTGTACCTGGAAATGACTCCTAGCATTGTCAAATAATAGGTGCACTGTAAATGTTTCTTTACCATAATCACCATTATCACTCAATACGATCATTTCTCGGAAAGATTTATGCTGTCCACTTTGGAAACAAGGAAAAGATAATGTCTGAAATATTACCAGAAATGTTCGACGTTATGAGCACCAATTTCAGACAATAAACAGGAACATCTTTTTGATGGAACTGGAATCATGTGTATATTGTTGCCAGACTATAGACGACGATATTTGATAGATTTTTCTTATCGGTTAGTCAGGAGGAAACGGCAGTGCCCATCACCCTTTTCAGGAGTCTGGCAGGAGGGAGGAGGTAAGTATCCTCAGATCGGAGACCTAGACCGAATACTTGCAACAGAGTGAACTCCTTTAATGGCACCCATGGGCCAGGTGGTGGTGTTAAACCGGACGACGGGTTAAGTCTACCACCGAAATAGGCCACGGCGAGATTCTAACTCAGACCGTAAAGAGCCAGAACAAATACCGCAAGGCATCTAGTCCGACGCTCTGACGATTCCACTAGTCCACTGGCCTAGACTAGTACTTTATTTATCTACCCCGAAATGATGAAAAGCAAAGTTGACCTACGTTGTGCGAGTCCTGTCAGTTTACGTGCTGCTCTTCACTGTACTATCTAATATCATTTACGTTAAACATCGTACCTGATAATTCATAACAAGAAGTCGTTTTTTTAAAAGAATAAAAAGTTAACTTTATTCAGAGAAGGCACTTTTATATAATCAGCAAATAAACGGAAAATAAACAGTGTATTTGATATATAATTATTATAATGTAATTTAGTAATTATAATTAGTATGCCTAATATACAATCTACTGGATCTAATGATTTAAACTTAAATGTGTTTGTTCCCTTCAAATAATTCATAATATTAAAATTATTATTGACAATCATTTTCAGTCGCAATAGTATGTGAAAATAAGGGATATATGTACTACAGTTTTTAATTTCTATTAATTATGTTACTATTATATAATTATATACCATTAAATTTGTTGTAGTCTGCTTCTTTGCTTAACTGGTGTTGGATTAGACATGGTACATTTCCATATGAAGTATTCAAATTTTATACGAAACCTTGATTATTTGAAGTGCGAAAACGCAAAGATTGTAAACCAAACACTCAGAAAATTTGACATTTTCAAAAATCTTAAATCTCTTGTTAAAGCAAATTTATAAATAATTATACGCTTTATAGTTTATAAGCTAAGGTCAAAACGGTTTCTCTCAGATAGAGAAATTGTAAATCAAATATTTCTAAAGACCTTGCGTTATACATTTTATTTATTGTATTTAATGTTACCTGATCTATACTAATAATTCAGTGAATTACACAATATAATCATTGCTTATACACATGCGAATATTTATGAATTGGTTTTGTTCGTTTTTTTATTTTCATGCTTAATTATTTGTATTAATGTATTCGTTAAGCTTACATTTTCTTGATATTGTTTAATTTGATTTTACCG
Source organism: Muusoctopus leioderma (assembly GCA_027124095.1). Classification (NCBI taxonomy): domain Eukaryota; kingdom Metazoa; phylum Mollusca; class Cephalopoda; order Octopoda; family Octopodidae; genus Muusoctopus; species Muusoctopus leioderma. Next base: position 10,005,032 of record JAOPJM010001971.1, on the reverse strand, counting down.
AACCATCTCATTAGTAAATAAAACGATAAAAGAACAATGAAAAATATATGTAGCTTTAGGAACTAATAAGGCAGATCTTCCGAAGACATTTCAAAGAAGAATATGATTAATTGTTTAGCAAAATGGTTAAATGTATAGTTTTACATATGTAAAATCTAAAAGCGAGAATATGAAAAATATTAGTTCAAACAATATTTTTTCTTGTATTTGCTTTCATTGTAAATTTTTAAAAAAGAAATAAAAAGAACATCAATATCCAAAAAAAACAAATTGTTGTTTCATCTCTCAGTTGAATCATTGCCGTAGACTTATAAATCTTGTTCGTTTAATATTTTCTTTGTGTGGAAGAAAAAGGAATCGGACCGGATCGGCTTACAGATCCAGGGGTAGTAGTGGTTGAATGCCGCTCAGTTGTGGATTGATAGACATTATCACTCGCTTGGGACGATTCTCGACTTCCAGTAAAAGTCTGATATTCTGTTCTGCTCGTGTCCGACATTTGCAACACGCTGTGCGTTTCTCCGAAACTGCTTCCTCCACTGCCCATAGTACCATTGAGATTGTGAAAATATGAGTTCATCTGTTCGTTCAAAGAGCGACTCTGAAAATGAAAACAAAAGAAACGTAAGCGAAATGTCAAAAAGAAATAAATAACACAATATTAGATACGACAGAGCAATGGACTGGCAGAGTGGATAGAGCGGCGGGAAATAATACTTGGCAGAGTTTAGTTAGGTAAATTGTACTGAGGTCGACTACGTCTTTCATATGGGTCAATATCATATATATAGTTATACCAGTCAAATACTAATTTCATTCTAATCAACTAAATACTCCTCCCAAAAATGTGTGACTTAGTTCCTTTGTTAGAAATGTTTAGACACAAGAGCGCAGTAGATGATAAAGTGGTAGGAAACAGAGAAATACCTTGCGATATTTAACTACTTACCTTTACCTTCTGGGTTCACATAATGCCGAGATCAACTTTGCTTTTCTTTCATCAATGATCAATAAAACAAAGTACCGGTGAAGCACTGAGATCGATGAAATCCAGCTTAATCTTCCTCCAAAATGCTTAATTTAAAAATCGTTATTGAAACAGATCAACTTCTGTAAGGGAAGGATTAGTTGATTGAATTGATCCTAGTGTCTACTGATAATTCTTTTGCCGACCAAAAAGATATGTAGTGATCCATGCAGAGGACAAGTTTAATTTCACTGTTTTGTCACGTGCGATATTTTAACCAATTAGAAATGTTACCAAATCAGAATATTTAGCCAATCAGAAATGTTAGCCAATCAGAAACTAGTAGTCTGTGAGCCATCTATAGAATATTCAAAGAGAAATCAAACTGTTTGTGGGTTACTCTCGCCTTTCTTCCTTCACGCGAAACCAGACAAGTTAGCAGCTGAAGTTCCAGTCTCTTTTCCTCCCCACACACATCATCGAGTATGCAATAACACAGAACAGAATTGATTCTCTCTCAACAGTCTCAAATCATGCAACACGTAAGGTTAAATGAGAAATCTTTGACGTTGCCTATTTCGTACAGTTTGGAAAACACTTTGTTTACTTTTCTTTCTTCTACTTCGGTGCCATGATCTGCTAGCACACTTGTGACACCAAAAAGGAGACTGTACAATTCTAAAAGACATTATTTAAATGTCTTTATAAAACACGAAGATATATACATATGTGTGTGTGTGTGCGTGTGTGTGTATTTCTACAAACATTATTTAATTGACTTTACAGACGAAGAAATATGTTTGAACATTTTCTACACACATTATCCAAATGACTTCGTAAAACACAAAAATAAATATGTGCGTTCTCGCACACACTTTAATGTAAACTGCCCATGATTATTGCAAATTAAGATCTGTTGTATTTTCTGTTTGAATTATGTCCTATTGTAACCTGTATGCTGTACCGTGTAATAATTATTGTATTATTCTACCAATACGATTGAAACAGATTTATTTTTTGTTGGTGTGTAGGGAATATATGGAAACATCCATAATTAATTCTTATTGTTATATCTACGGACAACCTTTAATTTCTTATAGATATTACAATCAAAAGAAAGTCAGATATAGCTGGGTGTGTATTCACATATAAAGAAACGACGCTAACTACTGCAGGAGTTAGTTCGGTATTTACCCGTTTCTGTCAGCTTTACTGCCCTCACAAAAATGACTTGAAACATTAAAGTTAACTTCACCTTGGAACCGAAACTGGGTGTTTGACACTTAGTAGTATAATCCCCACAATTCTTCATAATGCACACAAATCTTAATTTTCTTCAGATAAGGAAAAGGGAAATTGTGAGTTTCAGGTTTTTCTAAAATAACTAGAAATATATAGTCTTCAGTCTCGAATCAAAACCGGTTGACGGTTTCGACTAGCTGGAAGCTTATTTCCGACTCTTTGACGCTTTCATTAAAAATATAAAAATAAAAACGTTCTGTAACAATAAGATATTCGACTAACACCGAACAAATCGTTTTCATATAGCGTATATATGAGAAAGTATATACATGCTAACGGCTATGACGAAACATCGAATGTAGAAGGTGTAAATGAAGAAAAGTTACTCAGGTGGAAATCGTCAGACGTTGACCAACATTCTTCGACCTACGCGATAATTATATTTTTTGTCTATTGAAGGTAGTAACCATAAGTCTTGAGAACAGAGTTTGGTGTGAGTGAGAGTAAAGATGGCATAATCAGAAAGGACAGTGCACTGAGTATATTTTGATGGGGTGGTACACATCTTGCTACTTTAAAGTAGCAAGCTTCGTTGTAGCAGAGGACAGAATTAGGAAACACACATAGTTGGGTTAGTGTTTGTAGCGAGTTGTTGAGTGAAGTTTGACCTAACAATCAAATGTGGAACTCACTTGCGCATAATAGAGGGTTTACAAATGTTTACATCTGAAATATGTTTGAGCTCTGGATGGGAAGCCTATGATGTAAGCTGCCTCTTTGGATTTCCGGTTAAAATTTTAAAGCAATTGTAGTGAGCTTCAGATTTTATCACTGTGCTACTCAGGAGTAACAAGAATGTAGTGTTATGTGATATGCTTAAGCACTTTTTATGTTGAACAAGACAAAGTTGTCATGTCCTCAAAGTTGTCATATCCCCATATATCTAGGTTGTATGTGCATGCAATCTAGGCATATTACACTAGACATGCACCACTTCAATGAACAGAAACATTGAAAAGATACATTATACCTATTATCAAGGAAGTACTTTTATATGTATTCTCATCGGCATAGATGAGAGCCTGTTGGAGTACTTAGACAGGTAATATTTTCTGGATGTCATTGTGGCAGATATAGTCAAACGTTTTATTAAATTTCAAGGGAAACAGTTGCTGAAGTTCTCAAAGACAAGAAGCCACTGACGAGGGGACCTGGCTCAGTGGAAGTTGTTCTTGTAGTTATTGTGTGATTATAACACAAGATAATAATAGTAAGATAAGAACAAACTTTTATAGCAAGTATCAGAAAGTCAGGTATTTGTGTGTTATATTGAATACAATCTCAAAAGATATTTGTCACCGATAGTTTACTAACAATTAAAATTCGAACTGCGTAGTTTTTATAAGCATTATAGATCAAAGAAAGTTTTCTTTTATTGATAAGTTTCTATGTGATTTTAATTGAGCTGAAAGATATATTTTATTGTACTGGTGGAAACATACATGCATATCGCATTGATAACTTATACTTATTCCTAATGATATTCGAAAATAGAGCTCCATTTTGTTGGTTTTTCTTTTTTCATATTTCTTTCGAGACTTTTCAATAACCAGATTGATAACATCTATCATGTCATGAGTTAGTACGAAACTGGCTAAATAAGTCGTATGTTTATGTTTTAGGTTAGAAAGCATGTCCCAATAAAAGCGGGTTCTATTCCATCCCCTAAGTATCCTTCAGTTCACATGGTTTTGACAACGGCTTGGTAACTGCAGCATTATGTATTTTACAGGGAAGAGTTGGTGATTCAAATCCTGAATTTCTTTCCCCCGAATAATTCAACCTTTTGACTTGAAGACTGCGAACGACAAATCAATGCTCGCCAATTTTACAGCGGATGCTTTAGATAGCTGTTAAGAACTAGAATGACTCGCCACTGAGAGCAAATGGGTTCACATACATATTTTGCTTTGAACAAATATTTTTTCTAATGTTTGGTATGAATTTTTTGGCTCGCTTTTCCAGGTACAAATAATTTAACTAGCCTCCAGCGATCTGAAGTGGAATGTAGTGGCATCCATGCCTTTAGGTTAACTATTGACTTAAGTAATGACCAAACGGTTTCCACTTGAAGTTGAAACTCCATAGTGGATTCGGCTTGCCAGAATTTGCTACTGAAATTGGATTCATTTTGACTGCCTACAAAAGCCTTATAATTTCCGAAGATGGATGAATAGGGTGTTTTGATATTCCTACCTTATTCAACATTATTAGCGTCGTAAAATAAAGAATTCACTTAAGCGATTATCTAAGCAACTCCAGAGACTCGGATCGCCCAACGTTTATCTCACACTCTACAAGATTCGCTTAATTAACGAACAAATATTAAATACTGTGCAACATTTCCAAGTAAAGGCGAAATAATTTGAAGTTATGATATTAAAATAAATAAATATATACCCAAGAATAAGACATCTGTCCACTCCGGTTCAGCAATTGAACTTCGTCTGTTGAGTTACGGATGAGTATTTCATCAGCTCTGGCAGACAGGTTTTGGTAAATTTGATCAATGTCTAAAGCAAGCACACGACGACTAGAACCGGTTGAATTTGAAAGATCAAAGAAATGCTGATAATTTCTCCATGACTGCGACTGTAAGTATAAACAAAAGAAAAAATGTACAGTTGCGAAAAAAATGATTAAGACACTATAAGTAATGGCGCTTAATTTGGTTTAATCTCGAAGATTTTCAGAGACTAACATTTGAGCAATGGTCTTCAATGGTGTTGAATCTTGCTTTAACACTACAAATATTTCTTGACGTTTTTCACAATTAAAATCAAAAGATTTTCTTGTTTCGATTTTTATGTAATTAATTACTTGCATTGGTTGCCACTGTCACACAATTAATGAGATTTTTTGTTAAATTGCTGTACTGAGTTTAACTCCCTTATTGGATCTGGAAAAGGCAACGCGGAAAGCCCTAAAGAACATCTCAATTGATCTTAAATTCAGCGGTTTGTCCCTTAGCATCTCTAACCGCCCCCATAAAGGTAAGGCAGGTAGTGGACTTTGGGAATCCTGAGAATAGCCAAAGAAGCTTGAGATCCGTAATTTTACAACTTGTCAAACGACTTGACGAACATTCGGAAGTTGTAAACTCTATATATTACTCTTGAGTAACTTTGAATATATTGTAAGAATATAATATTCTAAAATGTATAAATATCCGAAGGTAACAAATTGAAATATGGCCGGTGACAATAAAAATTAGAGGATTAATATACTTAATTTAGACACCTCTGGAGAATATGTCTAATTAAAAGAAATTGAAATGTTTACAGTGAAAAACATATATATTGAAGGTAGAAACTTAAGATTGCAAGTAAAAGTAAATGTTGTTGTCTATTTAAACTGTTCCCGTTGTCTACTCTTGGATAAATTGGGGGTTTGACCAAAGTATTACAATATAACGAAGCTCTCGTTAATTATACAGTGCTGGCACTACTTAGAAACCTACTTATCTATTGTATATATTACAGGTAGAACGACGAAGCCATGGACTTTGGGGTTAGATCATTGTCTAAAGAGATTAAAGCAAACCTATTCACTAGAATCTGTCACCCTATCAACTTACGCAGATGCGAGAGTCTTAATAATTATTAATATGTTATGTCACGTCTTCGAAGAGTGGGTCTTTGGGTTCGACATGTACAATAAGCGGGTTTTTTTTCAATGCATATACAAGTTAAATATATTGCATGTGAGACGTGTTAACTCTCTCATCAGACAAGTAATTATGAAATTGTTTATAGCATACCTCAGAACGTCTTTCATATTCGCCAAGGACCACTAGCGCACTAATGAGAAGATCGTGGGAGAAGCCAGCCGAACGCAAGTAGGAACCCATTCTAGAGCCAGTTCTTGCGTCAATACTGACATCATCGCGAGTGTAAAAGGCAGCTGGATCAGGGGATGCATGTCCACGGATCCTGCTTCGAGCCTCATTCACTTCAACAGATAAATAATCAGTGAGATTTTTCTGTTCGATTTCTATAACGCATCGTCGAATATCTTCCTGGTTATCAGTCAAGAAGGCACTTTCAAGTTCTGTATAAGAGAAAAAAACGAGTATTTTCATTTAACAATATTCTTAAATATATTAAGTATAGATATTTCTGTGTAAATCTATGTATATATTTACGCACGCTCACACACATACACACATACACACATACATATACACACACATTCATATACACATACATATATATATGTGTGTATATATAGATGTATATATATAGATGTATATATATATATATATATATATAGATGTATATATATATAGATGCAT
>JAOPJM010001971.1:9940854-9951615 GCA_027124095.1 Muusoctopus leioderma | reverse complement strand
ATCTTTTTTTTTCGGTCGATCGCCAAGCAAATAAGAAATAAAAAGTAGCTCCCAAGCTTCCAAAGGTTGGCCACCCCTGCCCTACGGCCTAATGCTTCTTCGCTTTAAATTGGATTGGTCTGGAGGAAATGGGGTGTGCCCATGGCTTTCGCAGGTCCTCCATGACGGTGAGATTGATGTGGTTGATGTTCCTCTTGAACAGTTGCAAGTTGACGTCTGTAGGAATTGCTTGAGTTGGACAGGAGACACTTCCAGGGTGCTGATGTTACAGAGATGAAGGGGCTGGTGTAGTGATTAGCGCAACAGGGATTTGAGGGAGTGGAGAAAATATTTGTGACGAGATGAAGACAGGCGTGTGAGTCGGGAATGCCTGAGTGGAGGTGGTACGCGACCAAAACAGCTCTGGGTAGTAGAGGCTGCTGTCGTAGCGGTAGAAAAGGCAGAGAGATGTTACAGCACGTCTGTGGCCCAGAGGTTGGAGTGTGTTATCAAGCGATTTGATATCAATCAATCGGGTGGACCTTGTGGGGGTGGGTGGCGGTGGAACTTGAATGTTCTAGTGGTGGAAAATGCACAAGGCGCAAAGCGTTCCTAAGCAATTATCTCTGGTGGTGTGCATTCCTGCACAGTCTTTGTCTCTAATCAGGTTAGACATGCTACAGCTATCTTTGTATATATATGTGTGTGTGTGCACGTGTGTGGGTGTGTGGGTGGGTGTGTGCACGTGTCTGTGTGTGTGTGCGTGCGTGTGTGTGTGTGTTTTTTTATGTTTATCTGGACTAAGTGGGAGGGATAGTGTTCTTAGTATGTTGTAGTGTCCTGGGGTGTTGTAGATATGCCTTGGTGTTTTCGGATTGCTTGCACATGAACTTACAAGAACTGTGAGAGTTGAAGTTTGCTGCAGCAATAGATCGTGCCTCGCGAATGCATAGCTTTTACATGTGCTGTTATTTATAATACATTAGCTTGGGGCAATAGAAGAGATAACAATCAAGTTAGTGCCTTCAACTTTATTATTTATCGCTTAGTCAGGAGGAAGGGCAGCGCTCAGGACCCTTTTTTCAGGGCGTCCGAGACTAATAAGAGGGAGGAAGGTATCCTCAGACCAGGGACCTGGCCCGAATGCTGTGTAACAGAGTCGACTCCGTTAAAGACACACAAGGGTCAGATGATAGTGTTAAACTGGGCGACGGATTAAGTCTACCACCCAATTAGGCTACGGCAAGATTTGAACTCAGAACGCAAAGAGCCGGAACAAATACCAACGCTCTAACGATTCCGCCAGTCCACCACCTTAGACTGGTACTTTATCTACCCTGAAATGATGAAAGGCAAAGTTGACCCTGGCGGGATTTGAACTCAGAGTGCAGTAAGCCGGAACGAATACCGCAAGGTATTTTATCAAAGTCTAATATTAACTTAATCTGATCTTGGTATGTACGAGCGACAGCTCCGTGAATTTTCGGTCTTATTATACCTCATCAGCTAAGCATTAACTTTTCCGTACTTGCTAGATTAGTAATAAAAGAATCACTATATTGATGTACAATAATGTACACAAGAAGGCATCAACAATTATGATAATGACTTAGGTAAATTACCAAGAGACGACATTTTCCACCACCACTCCCAGTAAGAGTGACAAATGGATGAGATACGGGTGTTAGGGTTAGACAGTAAACTAGTTTATGGGAGCAGAGGCTGTTGTAGTAGCTATAGAAAAATCAGTGGGAGGAAACAGCTCGTATGTGAGCTAGTGGTTGTAATGTATTGGTGAGTGAATATTTGTCCGTCAGTCGGATGACCTTTTGTGTGAATGTGGTCAAGGGTGTTTGTGTGTGTAACAGTCGCACTGTCACAGATATGTGACCAGTACTCCAACGTAGATCTTACGTGAGCTTTATAGAGGGGCAGTAGCCACGCCCATTGCAACTCCAGAGTTACTGTATCTCCTACGATACGGTTCTTCTGTATATAACTCTCTGGTACCTTTTACATTATGTACAAAATAGGTTCTAACACATGGTACCAACAAGAACACATGGTACCAACACATGGTACCAACAAGAACACATGGTAACAAGAACACATGGTACCAACAAGAAAACTTGTTGGTACCATGTGTTATAATTTGAGCTTTCATATAATAGAATTGGTCTGCTCTCAGAGTCGTATATGAAAGCTGTTGAGTTTGGGCGAAAATAATTCTGACTTCTTCAAGTGCAATATCTCCTAATCCCTTATGTCATCAGAGATTTCTGCATACAGAATCCATTTTTTAGTCTTGGGTCACCAATTTTAATAAGATATTACTGTAACTATCACCGTAGATCAAGAGTAAATATGGTGTTTATATATTTATTAAGGTTTGTGTAATGAACGTGTCATTGCATGTATGAGAAAGAACTTGCCCATAATCGGTAAAGGGCGTTATACCGTTTCTTCTATAAAGCAATCCCAGAGGAAGCAAATTAATTCCTCTGGGATTGAAACGACGAAATAAGCTGAAGAAGAACTTCATAATTTACCAACATCGTGGGCGACTGCTTTGTTATTCAGAAGAAGAAAAACAAACTTGTATTTATTGTAAAGTGGCATCTACTGAAAAATATGTTTTGATACCAAAATAGCATTAACTTTTTTTATGATATCTCTTCCACCGACATTTAATAAGTGATAACAAATTTGTTTAATAGCTTAGTCAGAGGAGGAATGACAATACCCGTGACCCTTTCAGGGCCTCTAGGACTAGTAGGAGCAAGGGATGAAGTTATCATCAAACCGGAGATATGGCCCGAATGCTTGTAATAGAGTAGACTTCGCTAAAGGAACCCAATGCCTAGGTGGTGATGTTAAACTGGGCGGCAGATTTAGTATACCCCCCCCCCTCCTCCGACGAGCTTCCACAGTTTCCATCTACCAAATTTCACTCACAAGGCTTTGGTCAACCCGAGGCTATGATAGAAGACACTTTTCTAAGGTGCTGCGCAGTGGGGTCGAACCTGAAACCACGTAGTTGCGAAGCGAGCCTTCATCTAATAGGTTAGAAATTCGGAATTTTGAAATCAGAGTTTAGCTTTTTAATACCATATACATTAAATATGTTAGCACTAACTTAACTATTGTTACATCAGTGAGACACTTCACGCCAAATTTTCGCTGACCCCATGAACAGGGACCTTGAAAGCATCCTCCAATGGGGTCACACTAATATTGTCTGCTTCAACAGCAAATAAAAATACAGAATCACTGCACATAACACAAAATAAAATATCATTCCACCTCACCCACCTTAAATATGAGCAGCACAGAATCCCTCGTGATCGCTCCAAAAGCTAGGCCACACTATATTTGAGGATCTAGCATGGCGAACGGAAATCCTTAATATAGTCAAATCTGCATCTCAAAGATTGGCCCTTCATTTCAGAGCCAGAAAATACTTCAGTCTCCAGCAAATACTGACCCTCTACAAAGCTCAGGTGTGACTACAAATGGAACACAGCTCCCACAACTGGGACAGTGCTGTTGCTACACACATAGACTTCCTAGACATCATCCAAAGAAAGGCCACTCGACTGATTGGTATAAAGTCAGTCATAGACACGCTCCAGCCTCTAGCTCACAGACGTGTTGTCTCCTCTCTCTCCTTTTTCTACCCCTACTACAACAGCATCTGCTCCTCGGAACTGGCTGGTCTCGTGTCACTTCCACTTAGACACTCCCGCCTCACTTGTCTCTCCTCCTCTCATCACCCATGTTGTGTCCAACTCTGAAAGTACCGAACTAACCACTACATCCAGTCCTTCCCCTAGAACGTCAACCATCTGGAATTCACACCTTGCACATGTCTCTTCTGCAGTCGTCGACTTGCAACAGTTTAAGATGAACGTTAACGGCATCAATCTCACCTGTCTCAGAGGGCCTGCGAAGGCCATGAGCACTGCCTCTTCCTCCAGATCTAGGAAATATAAGAAACTCTGGATAGCATGTTCGTGTTATTTATTCTATAAACAATTCTGTTTTTCTGCACAAACCAGTGTACAATCTTGTATATTTACTTTCTGATTCTCCAGCCACTACTTCAGCAAGTATGGTGGACGTCTATGGTTTACTGATGAGCTCATAATTGTTTCTAATTTAGGCACAAGGCCAACAATCATCAGTACTTGACTGGTACTTTATTTTATCGACCCCGGAAGGATGAAAGGCACAGTTGACCTCGGGGGGATTTGAACTCAGAGCGCAGAAAGAATACCGTAAGGTATTCTGTCCGACACGCAAACGACTCTGCCAATTCGCCGCCAATTCGAGCTTAATAATAATAATGACACGAAATAATGACACAAAAACTGCAAACCTCCCCAACCGCCACCAAGGGTCTTCAGGATGTATCTGGCTTTAGAGAGATCGATTCCAAGTTCTGGATATTTAGCATCTTCTGTCTCCGCAATGATTTTCTTTAATGTTATGATATCTTTGCGCCGAACCGCCATTCCCAACTGATTCCGCAAAACATCAGGAGATTTAATTTCTGCCAACATTAAAGATAATTCGTATTAGCTCATCTATATGTATTACATTTTGGTTCATATTTGAAACGTGAAATTAGCGAATACTCGTTACTATTTAAATGGTTTTGTGTTTGTTAAAACTTGCAGGAATTCTTTTAGCTGAGCATTTTATAACAAATTACTATATTGTTTCGAGATAAAACGTTAGTCATTTTTATTATCACATACGGATATTTTAAAATTAAAGTAATTTCCCCTCCCCGACCACAAAGAAAATCTTAAAATAAATTACAAATAAAGTTTAAAAAGAAAATTAGATTTGGTTTTTCATAGAATCAAAATAATTACGAATATTTTTGAAATTTTAAACAAATCTAACCTCCAGTACCACCTTCAAGAAGGTTTAATGTCCTTCTAGCCTGTTGAATATCACTTTCCAGGTCCGGTATTCCGGAAGCTAGACATTCATTAATTGCTTTATCTAAACGGTATTTATCTTTGCTCTTTATTGCCGCTTTAATCTTGTCTCGAAGCACTTCAGCTGATTTCGTTCCTAACAAAAGTAATTTTATGGAATGAAACAATAAATTTGATACTTGTTTTATAAATATAAACATATATATTTTAGTAAAATATATACCACAGATTGACGTAGTGATGATGATAAGCCGACCTGAAATTATTAGCTAGCGTGTTTCATCGATAACAAATTAAAATTTATTCTTATATTCTGGAAAAATCAAAACTTCAGGTTCATTAGGATGACATGGTGGAAGTGAACGCAGTTAATTCGCCATACATGTTACACAATCGTTATAAAGATTATATGTTCGGTGATGACACTTTGATAATGATAGTTTTCTGACTTTGGTACAAAGCCAGAAATTTTGGATAAGGCATAGTTGATGAAACTGGCCACTAATTTTATAAACCACCATGACTATGAGTAACACTCAGAAGGGAGTACTGGTGCCATATCTGGGATGGTATTGTGGCTATGCACACAAACGTCTTAGACAGCATCCAAAAGAAAGTTATTTTACTGAGTGGCAAAAATTCACTGACCAACCACTGTACCACAGACATACTGTCTCTTCTCTCTGCCTCTGATATTGCTACTACAATGACCTCTGCTCGTCTGAATGAGCTAATTACATACCCCATCCATCCAGACCCAGCTGACACACTCGCCACTTCTCTCGTCATGCATAATGTGTCTCGCACAAACCACTTTTCCTAATCCTTTCTGAACAGAGTAACAACCCTCTGGAATTCTCTCTCCATCCATGCTTTTCCTGAAGACGTCGACTTACAGGTGTTGAAACTGAACATCGATCTCCAAAGTCTTGTCATGGCCACGAGTAGAAAATTTCTTCCAAACTAACTATAAAAAATTAACCACAGTGGTATTTCAACTCAATGATGAACTCAGAAACTAATGGGACGTAACTAAATACTGCAAAATATTTTGCGACACCATCGTTGTTGCCAGTAAGTGTGGTTTTCGTTTGTATACTCAAAATATACTTCAAATATATTCGCTGATATTGTAAACTATTTCGGTAGAAATTCAGGAAACAATTTTCAATCTTGAAATTGATAACAACCGTCTTCTTAAGTGACTTTACAACTTTCTAAGATTGATATGTGATTGTTCTCACATGTCAATAGTAAATGAATTATAAGGCGTACATTATTTCTACCTTTTTATCCCTTTTGCTCTTCCATTATGATCTAAGAATCAATATAATGCTAGTATTGAGTCGGGAAAAGACATTTTGCACATGAAAATAATTTGAAGTGCAGTGTTTCAAGTTCAGATATAATTTTAACCGATTTAGAGACAGATGTCATATTGCGAACACAATGACAGTGAGAACAGAAATCCATCTGGTGGTTAACCGAAATATACATAAGTCAGTGTAAATAATAACAAAGAGTAGTGAATTGCACAAGATAATTTGCGGTATTTTGTTATTCGCTTCGTTACCCCATGCCGCCGAATTAAAATGGTGCCAGATTAACAACTAGATAGCAAATAGTTTGCATTCAGTAACCAGCATTCACGTTTTTCAACATAACTCTCACAAATCTACCAAGTTTATATATTTACTATAGTTAGTTACGACTCTGTGTGTGATAAAAGCACCATAATCTCTGCTTAATAAATTAGTGCTTAATTAGTTTGCATTTGTAGGATCCCCAAGAATTCAATTCCTTCGGGACATATAAAGCATTGAAGAAAAGTAATTGTATAGCAATGAATGGTCTTGTGTATGAAAAGAGGAAAATAGTTTGTAAGCAAATCGCACTTGACATGTCTGTTCAGGATATCACCATATTTGTTTCAATCTAAATCTTCTACGTTTAGTATATATAATGCACTTCACTTTATTTTAGTAAATATATGTACTCTGCCATCAGCATTACACGTTGTTATCCGGAAAATATATATATACCTTATGAAGTTACAAATTATTTACAATTTAAGCTTATATTTTAGAGAGTAATAAAATGTTAAAATAAATAAAGCTTAACCTCCATAACTGCCTGTTAATTTGTGGAAAACTTTCCGCACTTTACATAATTCTGGACCTAATTCTGGGTAACAACATTCTTCGCATTTTCCTATCAACGTTTCTAAGGCAGATTTGTCTTTCGTTTTGATGGCTATCTCCATTTCGTCACGTAGTGATTCAGGGGTTTGTAATTCTATATAATATTAACAAAAATGCATAAAAGATATGATATACAGTAAGTTTTACTTTACATTTACGTCTACTTGATGAATTACGAATTTTACAATTATTACTATTCACGGATATAAACAAAATTAATACTCTAAAATAATTGTTGTTGATTGTCTAAAACTTCACAAAATTACATAAAATTTGAAATAGCTAACCGTTAAAATTCTTAAAAGAAACGATTAGAATATAATCTATAACATTTGTAATTAAACATCGGAAACAAAGTAGAACGAAGCAGTAATAAAAAAAATACAAATCGTAAATATGAAATGTCTGAAAGACTCAACAGATATACCGAAATATAATGGTTTGTATATCGATATAATTTCTCTCTACCGTACTTCAAAATTTTCTTTTAGCAACATTGCGAAATTATTACATAAAAAGGCACTGCATGATCTATGAATAATTAAATATGATCAAGGGCACATACATGATCTAAGAACAAACCAAACTCTTGAATTTCTGCACGAAACATATATGCCAATATCTATCATCTGCGACCTCCTTCCAGAGACACAAGAATGTCCCGAGATATGTCAAATCCAGCTCAAATCAGGATAGCCAAAGTTTTCACAATCTTCAACGAGGTGTAGAAGAGCTAATTTGTCTCAACTCTTCAACAAATTATAGAGCAAGTCTCAGAAACATTCCAGGAATTATAGATCAAAGAAAGCAAATATTATGAAAATAACCACACTACATTAAACTAAACATGTTATCGATCAAAGTACAGTCTTGATCGTAAACAATGTCAACATTTTTCTAGAAGTGTACTTATATTAATTAAATCACAAAAACCACAATGAGCAAATATATTTACTTCCACTTCCAACGGCAATTATAAGTAAAGTCAGGCCATGCACATTAGGGAGGGAAGATATTTGCATCATTCAATATGTCACCAGCGATAGATATGTCTGCATCTAATTCTGGCATTCATGAATTAATTTATCGAGTGTAACTTCATATCTCAACTTCGTAAAAGGGTTTAGATTTCGGCGGAGCGAATCAGAGATTTTCGTTACTGACAGAGAATTATTTGATTAGCAAATCGATCAACAACGCATACATCTATATTTCACACATAGTAACAACATCAGTATACCGATGACAAATATACATCTCCCCATTATGCAATTAATTATTTACACTGTGTTATAAATACTTCAGAGACAGCAACTTTGGCATAAAACACAAATTGTCAAAGTCTCGCAAAATGATTCCCACTATACTGATTATATAAGCGAAATGTTTGGCAACAATGGAAACCATATCTAACATCCGCGACCACAAACTAGATTTCAAGTGCATCACCTGCTTTGCGGATGTCAATACCAAGTTCAGCATTCTCAGACGATTCACATTCCGCTATGACTTTGTACAGTATCGGAGCATCTTTCGTTTTGATGGATTTCGTTAGCTGATCTCGGAGTGTATCCACTGATTTCACATCTACCAAATCAAATCATTTGTTCTCAATATAAATAGAATTTCACATGCGTCAAACAATGTTTTCACGTAAATTACTTCAAATTCTACCTCGCATTTTACATATGACGACAGATTTGTAGAATGTCATAAAGACGAATGACGAAAGATTACCGTTACACAGTTATAAGAATTTATGTATTTAAAACGACGTTTTACACACAACCGACAGCTGAATGTAAGTGCTAACCTCCAGAACCACCTTGAAGAATGTCGAACACACTTCTGGCTTTCAATATATCAGCATCCAGTTCTGGCATACCAGCTGCCACGCTCTCTTGAATAATTTTGTGCAAACCTCGTTTGTCTTTCGCTTTGCTAGCATCTTTCAATTGATCACGTAGGCTGTCAACGGATTTATATCCTAATACAAAGAACAACCAGTTTATAGAATCACATATATTATATAATAAGCATGTCGCTAAAGAAATACTTTAAATAATATTCAAATTAATAAACGCCGGTCATTCGTACAATTTACGCAACTTACTGACGTGAAGGAAACGCAACTGAAAGACATATGAAATTACAATAATTGATGGCTATTATGGAATCTCTACTGAAGACCGACCGGTTTCAAGCAAGTTAAATTAACTAGTGAAATCCATGCAATGTATCTATTCGTTAGCCACATACGTATTCATTAGTTAAACATATACTTTTGCTTTTATGCATGAAACACATATGCCAATATCTAACCTCCGCGACCTCCTCCCAGTGTCTGAAGAGTGTCCCTAGCTTTACGCAGATCCGAGCTCAATTCAGGATAGGTAACGTCTTCGCAATCTTCAATGAGTTGCATCAGGGCTATTTTGTCTTTCTTTTTCATCGCATTTTGCAGTTCGTCTCTTAAACATTCCACTGTTTTCGGTTCTAAGAAAGCAAATATTATGCACATTATTTTCATTGTTTTAAATGTAACGTTTCATCGATCGACATACAACTTTATTCATGAAAATTGTCAATACTTTTATAAGTGTGTGTTTTCACTAAATCCCCCACCAAATTGCAATACGTCAATAAATTTACTCCTTATTTTCATAGCAAATATAAATACAAGAGTGTGCCGTGTACCTGGTGGAGGCGAAACTTTTTCGTCTTTCAATATGTCTCGAGCGATGCTTATGTCTGCATCTAATTCTGGCATTCCTGCAGCGATGCATTCATAAATTACTTTGTCCAGTGTATCTTTATCTCCCTGCTTCATAGCAGTCTTTAGTTTTCGGCGTAGCGAATCAGGGCTTTTCGTTCCTGACAGAGAATTATTTGATTAGCAAATCGATCAACAGCGCATACATCTATATTTCACACACATTAACAACATCAGTGTAACGATTACAAATATACATCTCCCCATTATGCAATTAATTATTTACACTGCATTATAAATACTTCAGAGACAGCAACTTTGGCATAAAACACAAATTTTCAAAGTCTCGCAAAATGATTCCCATTATACTGATTATATAAGCGAAATGTTTGGCAACAATGGAAACCATATCTAACCTCCGCGACCACCACCTAGATTTTCAAGTATATCACGTGCTTTGCGCATGTCAGGACCAAGTTCAGCATACTCAGCCGATTCACATTCCGCTATGGCTTTGTCCAGTGCCGGAGCATCTTTCGTTTTGATGGCTTTCGTTAGCTGATCTCGGAGTGTATCCACTGATTTCACATCTACCAAATCAAATCATTTGTTCTCAATATAAATACAACTTCACATGCGTCAAACAATGTTTTCACGTAAATTACTTCAAATGCTACCTCGCATTTTACATATGACGACAGATTTTTAGAATGTCATAAAGACGAATGACGAAAGATTACCGTTACGCAGTTATAAGAAATTATGTATTTAAAACGAAGTTTTACACACAACCGACAGCTGAATGTAAGTGCTAACCTCCAGAACCACCTTGAAGAATGTCTAACACACTTCTGGCTTTCAATATATCAGCATCCAGTTCTGGCATACCAGCTGCCACGCTCTCTTGAATAATTTTGTG
>JAOPJM010001971.1:9815976-9831428 GCA_027124095.1 Muusoctopus leioderma | reverse complement strand
CACACAGACACATGGCAAACATCCAGCACATCCATACGCTCCCTTTTCACCTCTGTGTCAATACTTTTGTATTCGTTTACTCTCCGTGTAAATCTGTTAATAAACACTTTGTAAACAAACTTATAATCTTTCAATTCTTGTTTCTCGCATCCACGCTAGTCTTACTATATCTAAAGCTCTGACGTTATTCTTTTATACTTTTCCTTTTGCCTCAAGCATATTACGTTATCTCTCTCTTGTCGCTGTCTCTAGACTCTTAATGTATCTGTTTCTAGCTGACAGCGACACGTCAAACTATTACTACGATTTCTCTCTCTCTCCATTTTCGCTTGTATTCGTAAACATCGGCTTATCGAATAGGGGGCGATAAGGCCGATCGACTTCTACAACTTGAAACCCCCCCTAAACCTCTATAGCAAATGCACACAGTCACAATGTTGCCTGTATGGCAAATGGACACAGTAATATATGTTGCCTTTATGGTAAATGGACAGAGTCACAAATGCTTTTCTCTATCAGAAATGGATGGTCACAAACATTGCCTGTATCATAAATAGACAGCCACAAATGTTGCTACTGAGACACGAGGGCACATTCATAATCAATGTTTTCTAACATAGGCACAAGGCCTCACATCTGTGGGTAGGGGTACAGTCAATTATATCAGTCACAGTTCTTTACTGTTACCTATGTTATCAACCCTGGAAGGATGAAAGGCAAAGTTCACTTTGGCAGGATTCAAAATCTGAATGTAAAGAGGCGTAACTAAATCCCGCATGGTAATCTGTGTGCCACTCTACCGATTCTGCTGATCTACCACTCACATTCATAATTATTGCCACAATACCAAGTAGAAACATTCATGAAAGTTGCCACTGTGACAAGTGGACAGACATATTAACAAATATTGCTGCCACCACCACCATCATCATTGTTTTTACATCCGTTTCTCCATGCTGGCATGGGTTGAATGAATTTTGTTTTTGGAGCAGTATTCTACAGCCAGATGCCCTTCCTGTCCCCAGCCCTTACTCATTTTTGTAAGTAAGGTAATTTTTCTATGGATCTTTAACCGTTGATCAGCTAATCTGCTGGCCTGTTGTTTTTCACGGGAAGTAAACAAATGAGCACCAGTAGACAAGTGATGTCATCAATCAAAACTCCGTGGAGACATGGAGACAAAACTAAAACATGCATACACACACATATATATACATATATACATGACCGGCTTCTATACAGTTTCTATCTACCAATTTCACTCACAAGGCATTGGTCAGCCCCCTGGACTACGTGGTTATGAAGCAAACTTCTTAACCACACAGCCATGCATGCACAGATTACAATTTTTAGCCTGAAAAGGAGTGAAATGCCCATAGCCGTTTTAGGCTTTCCTAGAATAATAGGTGATTGGAATAACTCAACGAGGTCAGTGAGGTTAATGCTGAGTTTTAACTGTTGTAGAAACATTCAGTAACAAGAAGTGCCATACAGAGAAAAGGATAATTAAAGAGAAAAAAAAAATTACCTTCAAAGAGGTGATAACAGTTTCTTGGTGCTTCTTTACGGCCTCATGGGAAAACTCAGATGTTGCTAACAAACACATGCTCTCCAATGCTAGGTATCTAGAAAAAGAATTAAAAAAAAATTAAAGGGAAAATATATAAAAAAACAAAAAGAAATGAAGTGTATCGGATACATACAATTCATAGTAAGTCTTTGTGAACAGTAAAACAATTCTTGGAAGAAAGAAAAATAAAAGAACATTTCTTTCATATTTCATTTAGAAAAAAAAAAACCAAGGGATTACATGGAAGAATTTATCTCTATTTAGTAATATTTTGCAAATAATTAGCATCCAACTTTCTGTTTATTTAACACACATATATATATACACAACTTAAATTTTTTTTCAAAGTAAGTAGGCTCAGAACTACAGCTTATTCTAGTCTCTGTGGCATTAACCAAAGTGAAAGTTATATTTTGTTCCGAATACGATGCAAATCTATTGCAGTCTTGTTTTCTCAGAAATTGCCCTGACATGATGCAAACTCTAGGCTGTCAGGTATGAAATATCCAGTCTCAAACAAATAGCATGTCTCTTAGTATCCTTAATTGTAAACTAATAATTGTATAGAGAGTAAAATCAATTTTATGATGTAATGGTGGGTGCTGGTAGTAGACAGTGCAGTAACTAGGTAAATAACCTCAATAATAAACAGATTATTTTACTGGTTTCTGCTAGTGGACCGTGGCTATTGTGGAGC
Source organism: Muusoctopus leioderma (assembly GCA_027124095.1). NCBI lineage: Eukaryota > Metazoa > Mollusca > Cephalopoda > Octopoda > Octopodidae > Muusoctopus > Muusoctopus leioderma. The sequence continues at coordinate 9,829,161 of JAOPJM010001971.1, read as the reverse complement.
ACTGCCTTTGAGGGTATAGTCAATCATATCGACTCTGTAGACTGGTGCTTATTTTATTCACCTCAGTAGGATGAAAGGCAAAGTCAACTTGGATGGGATTTGAAATTAGAATGTAAAGGGAGATAACCAAATACCACATTATTTTGTCCAAAGCTCAACCGATTTTGCCATCAACCACTCTATATTTTAAAACAAAGTAAATCATTTCCAAGCTGACTGATTTTCATTCATTTGTCTTTGGTCATATGTGCAATGCGAGTAAAAGTTAAAACAGAACAAATTGCAATAGATAATTCTATATTAGATTCTTAGTTGTATTCTCTTTCAATACTGGTTTTTCTGTTGTAAGCAAGAAGTCTAAAATTATAGTAAGTGAGAGAAAATGAGAACAACAACCTTCAAGCTCTTCCCAAGTGTATTAACCTTTTTGTTACCATATTTCTAATGAAATACACTTCCTATGATTTTGAATTAATTTTGAAAATAATTAAGAATTTGGTTGGATTTAGTAAAATAACTAAATCTTTCATTATTAAGATGGTGTTTGGAAAATATTTTAACAAATGTTCTTACATAAAATTATGATAGAATGTTTTAATATAAATATAAACATTTTAAAAGGGGAGTTTTTCTATCATAGAACCAAGGGTGGTTTCAGGCAGTTTGGTATCAAAAGGGTTAACAACACAAGGTAAAATAGCTACAGTAGGGAATCAAAACTGAGGCACAGACAAGCTTGCGAAAAAGCTACTTATACTCTACAGCAGCATTTCTCAAAGTGGGTTCCGTGAGATAAGATGTCTTCTAATAAAATTTAATGAAAATTTAGTATAAGGGTTCCACGACAAAATAAGTTTGGGAACCACTGCTTTACAGAATGTACTTATAACACTAGTGACATCAGCCATCTACTCTGTGACTGTCTATAAGAGGATCTGAGTTCAGTACTGTGAGTTAACAGTAAATTCTTGAATTATAAAATCAGTAGTGAGCTGTACTTCCATATCACCATCATCGTTTTACGTCCATGTTTCCATGCTAGCATGGGTTGGACAGAGATTTCTTGAAGCAGTATTTTACGGTTGGATGCCCTTCCTGTCACCAACCATACAAATTTAAGTATGAGAATTATACCACCGAACTACCAAACGGCCGGGCATTTTGTTTTATTGAGATGTAAACAAACGTCACCGGCCGATTGATAAACAGTGACAAGCACATGCATGCACACACATATATATATATAAAAACATATATGACAGGCTTCTACACAGTTTCCGTCTACCAATTTCACTCACAAGGCATTGGTCGGCCTGAGGCTATAGTAGAAGACACTTGCCCAAGGTACCACACAGTGGGAGAGAACCTGGGACCACGTGGTTATGAAGTGAACTTCTTAACCACATAGCCATGCCTGCGCCTCCACATGGCTCCAATTTATAGCTAGAAGGATTGAACCAACGATAGATAAGCTTTTGTTAGAATCACAATGCAGTACTGGTAATGGTGAATTAAACATTAACCCTTTGGCTAGTAAAAATGAAAACATTCTACAACTCTTAACAGGCTAGTTGGGACACCATAAAAGGTTTTGTCTTCAAGCTTGATAAACCCCCATCCGTCTCTTAGTTATTAACTACAAACAGAACTGAAGGGAAATGGGTCAACTAGGAAGTAAATATGCATTGTAGATTAGCCTGCCAGAAACTTATCTCCTCTTTACAGTATTTGCACCTGGTGAGTAAACTGATGCACTAAAGACATAAGCTAATATCCATAACCCAATACATTTGGCAACAGCTGCTTTATTTTGTGACCAGCAATTTCATTTAGTTACTGAATTCTTTCAAAATTTACACCACAGTAAATATAGTCATACCAGGGACCACTGAATACTGTTTTTCATTTTATTTATTATTTTAGCAATATATAGCTTTTCAGTATTATTATTTTCAAAAATTTACTATTTTTTTTGTGTGCCACTAAATATCAAAAGAATACAATTTGAAAACTAAAATTTGAAACTTAAATTATTAAATTGCTCACTGGATATAAATGATGTGGTATCGTGTGGAACCGTGTCTTACAGGACATTAAGAGTTAATAAAGTGACCATCTAGTCAAAGACAATCCCTAGTGAACTTGTAAACAAAATATCTAAAAGTTGTTATAAGTAAAATATACACTACAATGCTTGTACTTGTGCCGGCATTCACCCAGGGTGGGTTGAGCCAGCTCTATCCATTGAATCCACAGCATCGCGAACAGAAGCCGACAAAGCGCAGTGATCACAGACATCTGACACGGCGATTGTCAACCAGTCGCGATTCCAATGGCGGACACCATATATGGGAGGGCCAGATAGCAATTCAAGATCTCACTTGGTCGTACCAATCCATGTTTTCAGCTGTCCCCTCACCATTTAGGCCATTCCAGGAGGGGCTCTGGGGCAACTGCTTCACAAATAAGTTCACCTTGTGGACAATGGAGTGCATGACCAAACCAACAGAGATGCCTTTTGAGTAGAAATTTTGAAGGGAATCAATCTGGCAGTGACAACGAATTTCGGAGTTTGAAACAAAATCCAACACGTGAACAAGGAGTCTTTGGTGAAGGCAAAAGTTGTCAAATACTTCTAGCTTGTGTAAGTCTGCTATTCTTACTAGCCACGTCTTGCAAACATACAGAAGGATGGTATGAACGAGTACTCGGTAGAAGCAAACATTTGTGGTTAGATGGACCTCCGACCGGAACCAAAGCTAGCTTTGAAGGTGACAGAATGCAGTACGTGCACGGTTGAAAGTTGATACACTACAATGGCTCCTTATTGCATTCTCAAAATAGACATGAAGCCTGTACATATTTCTAGAAGATCTGAAATCTATTATTGATAGATAGGTGAACTAAGACATTTATAGTTAAGTGTTAGTTCTCAACAAAATACATGAAACTCACTTAAGTTTACAGTATATGAGATGCTAGTTCAATACCTTAACCATTTAGCAATTTTGCCTCTGCACAATAGCATACACTAAAATCAAAATAAACACCAACTTCAAGAAGTCTAAAGAAAGTTAAATACAAGATGCCATCGATATAAACAAATTTAAAATAAGAAACATTAAAAAAATGGTTAAAGCCACAGCATACCTGAGGTTGGTCTCTCTGTGCTGAAGAAACTGTCCAAGCTGGTTACAAGCTCTAACTAGAAGATTAGGGTCACTGTCCATGTGAATGATTAGATTAATCGCTTCGAACAAAACTGCGTTTTTGGCATTGGAATGCTGCGCCTTTTTAGATTTAGGTGCTTCTTGTGCTTTGTTGAGTATAGTTTCCAAGCATTCCGTGAGACGTGTGCGAACGGCTGGATCCTCTGGTAGAGAGAAAATTTCTTACATGAGATGTTAGTGCACAAAAGAAATGCAAAACAAAGTTTTTGTGCCATATGAACAAATAAATAAATAAATAATAAATATTAGTAAGTTTTGAAAAATTTATTAAAAAACTTTAATTTTGGAATCAATACATAGATGCTTTGAGTTGTTATGGAATACAAAGAAAGGAAAATGATATTAGATCATCCACAGCAGTTCTAGGTGGGTGGCCACATATAAATGAAAATGAAAAATAACAAATATCATCACCATCACTTTAATGTCACAATCTCCCATATTGGTATGGACTGGACAGATTTGCCATACTGTATATTGCCAATTGTCTTGGCTTTCATCATTTGCTGTAAGGCTCAGCATCTTGAGATCTGACCTCACCAGTTTCTAATGTCTTCCTCGTCAACAGGTACCCTCCACCATGAGCACATGGTGCTATTTCAACCAGCACTTATCCATTTAAATAACATGTCCATACCAGCACCGTAATATCTCATACACACTTCAGCTGATGCTTTTAATACCCAACTATTCTCTCAGCTCAATTATGTTCTGTCTCACATGTAGGTTAACATTACACATCCAACAGATACTGCTCCCCTCATTTCTATCCAACCCCTACAGATCTACATTTAATGTCCATGTTTTACAACTGCACAGCATCATACTTATAAATGTTTCATACTGTCTGCTTTTTACATGAAAACAGAAATCCTTTGTTGACAACAGAGACACAAAATCCCTAAACTTATTCCACCATTTACTTATTCTAACACCCATGCTTTTGCTACAACCATCCCCATCACTAATCACCCAAGCAGCAAAGATTATCAACTACATTTAGATGACTGTTTCAGCAGCTCATGGGTGTTCCTACTAGTAACTACTCAGTGCATCTACCACATTTGAAGCTCTGGTTCTCTGTCAGCCTGTCAGAGATTCTACAGCATCTTCTGTGTACCCAATCCTTGCACTAATTACACAGTATCAAGTTCCTACCTATTCCCATCCTACATATCAAGCAAGGTAACATAATAGATGGCAATGGGATTTTGTGCTCTCTCTTGCTAATTAGCACTTTGTTCTTTGGAACTTTCTCTGAAACTCTTCGACAGATTCTGTAATGAAGATCAGGTCATCAGCATAAAAATGTTCCCAAAACAACCAGTCCTGAACTCTTGTGTTATAATCACAAGAACTCAATGAATAGAAAGAGGTGGTCACCTATTCCTCATTAAACTCATTGCCAACCATAACATAACTTTATGGTTTTAAATAATTGTTTCTACCATAGACACAAGGCCAACAATCCCAGGACTTGACTGGTACTTTATTTTATCGACCCCGGAAGGCTGAAAGGCAAACTTGACCACGGCAGGATTTGAACTCAGAGTGCAGTGAGCCAGAACAATTGCTGTAAGGTATTCTGTCCGACGTGCTAACAACTCTGCCAATTCACCACCTTCTGGTTTTAAATAATAAAATCAAACACACAAATCAGATATCGATATCTTTATCTAAAATTAACATTGGGGAAATATAAGATTAATTTTTACATAGATACATGATTTTAGATTTTAAGGAGATAAAATGCATCAAATAAGGTAAAATATCTTCACATTTTTTTTTCACGGTTTCACATCTATTTTACCTAACTATGTATGAAATGTCATTTTCAAATTTTACAGTTTTACTTTAAAGTTATTGAAGTAAATTGTTCTGTTTTGATTTTAACAGCTTGATACACTTGCTACAGCTATCTACTCAAACATGAAGTAGGAGCTTGTACCCTATTTTATGCAAGATTGGCTGAGGCAATCAGTCCTATATGCCTTCACCATGATGAAAACCCATAACAATGATTGAAGTAAAGTTTGAACTTAATGACATTGAAATAATTCATGAATTTAACATTTCAGTGATGTAAGTAAATCAACCAGATGAACTGTTTTCTAACAAATGCATTCCAAAATACCAGGTCCATCATCCTAGATATGAAAGCAGGGTTATCTTTCATTTTAAGTACATAAAATGGCTGACGACAAAGTGAAAGAAATTGATTGTAATCAAATGATAATCAGTAATACTCGGAAATAAAATGAAAGGGAAACAATATATAGATATAGTTAAGTAGACAGAGATAGACAGATAGAGTTAGATATATAATTGGATAGACATATATAGTTAGGTAGACAGACATAGATATATAAATGGATAGCTATATATAGGGATACAAAGAAAGAAAGACTAGAGAAAAAGACAAAAGAAAAATAACGAATACACATACACAGAGTTGTAAAGCATCATTTTCTTTTATGGGATTTTAAAGATACGGATAAATCAGGTACATTTCACTTTAATTTTATCATCGAGTATTACTGATTACCTTTGCTTTCAATCACTTTCTTTCACTTTGTAGTCAGCTACTTACTTCTGAGTATTACCAATTATCATATGCTTTCAATCAATTTTTTTCACTTTGTCATTGGCCATTTTATGTGCTTAAAACGAAAGATTATTGAAAGCAGTACTCCATAGCAAAGCGTATTTGGACCTAACAGGAAGTCACCAGCTGCTTGAGGTTGAATAATTTCTCAAGTTTGAATAGAAAATAGAGTCATCAGTTCAGTTTTGGCAATGTTAAGAATAAAGGGTTCCATGAGAGATGACCAAAGATGATGAATTGCAGCCCGTGCAGTCTGAAAAGATATTTTGATCTCAAAGTTCTAAGTCTATTTTTCTTGAACTAAGAAATGTTGTGGGTTTTTTTTACCCAGGTTTACATCCATTTATCCATGATGGCATTGGTGGGTTGGCTTTTGTTTTTATAACTAGATGGTTTTAATACTGCTAACCACTAAACTTTAAAATAAGAGTAGCACTTGTTTTGTCAATCAGGTGAAACATAACAAGTGGAATTGCAATGCCTTGCTTAAGAGCTCAGTATAATGGCTCAGTAACATTGTACCTGATCATTTTGCTAGAAACAAAACAAACTAGTAAATAAATCATGGAAGCCACTTACATTGACTCCACAACTAAAGTATAACCCTCTACAATTGGAATTTAAAAGAGACAATAAAGCAATCAAGATTTAGTAGTAAGAAATTGATTACCTGGAGGAGGATAATTCTGTAGCAGCCTTAGCAACTTCACTGATAACCAAGGTGCAGGAACAAAATAGTAAGTGTAATCCTGAAGGTCAGTGTATGATGAAGTAACAATCTGTAACAATAAACATGAAAGCATTTGGTATAGTTTGTAGATAAAGCAACTCAAAATTTAAAGAGAAATGATACCATAGAAAGTTCAGCCTTCCTTTCAAATCAACTTGCTCATGAATCTATTTTTATTAAAACCAATATGATATCAACAACAATATTTTCTTATACCTTTTAAATGCTGATCTCTTTTTTTTTTAAAAATCAGAAACAACAATTGTAATTAATCCCAAATTATGAAATAATGTAACAATTGAAGATTTGTTATTTGGTCTTGTATACTAAGAGTTATCCAAAGTCAATCATATATCCTTGACAAACTGAAAAAGAAGAGGGGAAAGTAACCCAGAAATATCAATGGTGATGATGTGGATGATGATAATGATTTCTTAAGCCCAAAGCCAATGTCCTATGGAAAGAGGAGAGTGGGTATAGTCAACCCCACTATTTTATCAAGCCTAGAAGGATGAAAAGCAAAGTGAACTTCCAAACAAAAGGCACAAAGCTAGATATTATGAAGTATCTAATCCAATGATCTACAATTAATAATTGTTTCTAACATAGGCACAAGGCCAACAATCTCAGTATTTGACTGGTACTATATTTTATCGACCCTGGAAGGATGAAAGGCAAAGTTGATCTCAGTGGGATTTGAACTCAGAGCGTAGTGAACAAGAACGAATACTGCAAGGCATTCTGCCCGACGTGCTAACGACTCTGCCAATTCACCGCCTTTTGAAATAATAATAATAATAATATCTAACTTTTACACAAGGCCAAACAGTTGGGGGATGGGTGGGTGGTGGGTCAATTTAACCCTTTCGTTACCATATTTCTAATGAAATACACTACCTATGATCTTTCAATTAATTTTGAAAATAATCAAGAATTTGGAGGGAATAAGTAAAATAACTAACTTTCTTGTTATTAAGTTGGTGTTTGGAACATAACCAAAAATTCTTACATAAAATTATAATGGAATGTTGAAATTTAAATATGAACACTTGAAAACAAATGTTTTTTTTATCATAGAAACAGTGGCGGTTTCAGGCGGGTTGGTATCAAAATGGTTAAACAAACTCAGTACTTAATTAACACTAATTTTATTGGAAGTCAAAGCGAACTTAAGCAGGATTTGAACTAAGAATATAGAGGTACCAAACTAACAGTTTCTGCCACTCCACCACCTTAATAATAACACAGTTGTTAATTACGCAGCGAAAGGAAATGCAGTTGATAATTTGTGTCTTGCACATATGTGGAAGTTACTAACCAGAATGACTGCAGAAAATATGCATTCCTTTCTTGAAGAACAACAAATACTACCTGATGAACGAAAAGGCTGTCATACAATCGAAGCTGAAAGATTGTAAGAAGAGACATGCCAATTTAGCGATGGCATGGATAGATTATATAAAGCATACCATATGGTACCTCACTCTTGCATAGTAGAATGCATGAAACTATTTGGTTTAGCCAATAACATAACAGATTTCATTAGAAGTAGTATGTACACATGAAAAACTGATTTGACAACATCAGAAGAGGCACTTGGAAACTTCAAATATGAAGAGGGATCTTCCAAGGTGATACTAAGTCACCCTTATTATTTGTTTTGTGCATAATACCGATGATGTTGGTATTGGGAAAGACAGGAGTTGAGTATGAATGGGGGAAGAAACAACTTGTAATCAACCATCTTTTGTTTATGGACGATCTTAAACTGTTTGGGAAGAGTGGAAACCAGATAGATTCTTAAGTTAAAACTATCCACCTATTTAGCAAAGACATAGGAATAGAATTTGGGATAAAGAAATGTGGCATAATTATAATAAAAAGAGAGAAGATGGTGTCAGCACATTGGATAGGGTTACCTCACGGTGAAGTAATGAAGGACATTGAGGTAAATGGATACAAGTACTTAGGAATACTAGAAGTGGACAAGATCCAGGAGATTGAAATTTTAAAAAAATTATTTGAAAAAGAATACCCGAGAAGAATAAAATTGAAGTTAAAGTCAAAATGAAATGGAAGAAACATGATATTAGCCAGAAACACACGGGCAGTATCAGGAATGAGGTATGGAGCAGGGATACTCAGATGGAAAAAGGAAGAACTCCAGAAGTTAGACAGAAAGACGTGGAAATTGATGACAATGCATGGGACATTCCACCTGAAAAGTGACATTCATAGGCTTTATCTACTCAGGAAAAATGAAGGAAGAGGTTTGATCAGTTGCTAGGAATGTATAAGAGAAGAGAAGAGACAATCTGGGATGGTATGTGGCAAATAGTTCAGAACTATTGTTGGTTGATGTTAAGTCTCTGGTGTACTAGACACTGCAGGCTGTATTGATAAGGATGAATATAAGGGGATCAGAATAGAGGAAAAAGAGACATGCTGGAATGGAAAAGCAATGTATGTGCAGTTTTGTCAGAGATATGAACAACGATGTGGATAAGCAAGGTAGATGGGAGTGGATGCGAAAATCAGATCTACGGGTTGGAACTGAAGCATTGATCTCTGCAGCACAAGAACAACCACTCAGAACAAACTATGTGAAATGTCATGTCGATAAGAACATTGAATCATGTTTATGTAGACTTTGTGATGAAAAAGGTGAATGCATTAGCCACATAGTGAGCAAATACAGTAAACTTGCACAAAAGGAAAATAAAAGAAGGCACGACAACATTGCATGGATTGTTCATTGGAAATTATGTATAAAATATAATTTGGATAGAGCTGATAGGTGGTATGAACATCAATGTAATGCAGTGGAAGAAAATGAGGATGTTAAGTTGTTGTAAGATTTCAACAGTCACTGTGATCAAGTGACTGAGGTAAGAAGACCAGACATTGTTATCATCAACACAAAGAAAAGATACTGCACAGTAATTGATATAGCATCTGTAGGTGACAAAAGAGTGTATGAGAGAGAACAAGGAAAGACTGAGAAATACCAAGATCTGTAAAGAGAAGGTGCAAGGGTGTGGAGCATGAAAATGTTGAAGTTGTGCCAGTATAGCGGGCACTCTTGGTACAATGATGAAGAAAATGAAATCATAGTTGGAGAAGATTGGGATTAGAATTCGAACAGAACTATTACAGAAAATCAGCATTATTAGGAATCGCAAGGATCCAAAGGAACACGCTCGAAAACTGAGCTGATGAAAGAATCCCAAAGGACCCTTGGTCATTTGTTATTACTTGCTCCTTGGGTTGTAGAAACGACACAATATCTGTCTGTGATATAGATGATGACGATGATAATAATAATGATGATGATGATGATAATAATTCTTTCTAATATTGGCACAGGACCACAAATTTAGAGGAGAGGTAAGTCAATTAAACCGACCCCAGTATTTGACTGGTACTTTGTTTCTTGACCCCAGATGGATGAAAGGCAAAGTTGACCTCGACGGCGTTTGAACTCAGAAAGCAGTGAGCCAGAACGAATACTTTTAGGCATTCTATCTGTCGCGCTAATAACTCTACCAATTCGCCACAATAATAGTGATCTTTTTATTTTGTCATTTATTTAGCTGAAAAGCTAACATTCTATCAATGAGGCACAAAATGGAAACAAAATGACTTTATAGTATCGCATGAAAATTAGAATAATAAATGAAATAATTATATCAGTAATAACAAATAAAGTAAATTTTTGCTAAATATTTGTCTACACAAATTAACACTCTTAAAGTTATTCATAAAAACCTAACAAATGTGAAATTCCCAAATTTCTTCAGTTTTTCTTTTTAAATTATCCTCAAGGCAAAATATGCTTCACTGACTTTATTCAGAAAAATCAATAAGCTTAGCTAACTCAAAATAAAATTAAACATATCAAATTACAATTGGAAAAATAAAGTAACAGGTGATTTTTAAAATCCCTACATCTTTTCAGGCTACAAATAGCATACAGACTATAATCATAATGAACCCAATAATGAAGATTTCAGCTTGAAAGCCGCCTCTAAATAGCAGCAGTTAATTGATTTGAATGAAGGTGAGTCTATTTGTTAGTTAACTAATCTTCCAGAAAGCAAATGGCAGCATAATAAACAATAGCATATTTGTTAGTTAAGGAACAAAAAGGGAAAGAGAAAAAAAACATTAAAAAAACAAGCCATTGCGGGAATTAATTCCAAAATACATTGCATGATTGCCTGATGTTAACTGGAAAAAAACAGAATTCAAGATAAAAAGATGTCTCATGCAACTTAATAGGAGAATCAAAAGCAAAACTTTAAATAAAACAAGTAGAAAATCTAATCATTGTTCTGATATTGAAAGAGGGGTCTGTTTTAAGATGCCAAATGAATTTTCATCTAAAGAAGAATTTAATCTGATATCATCAATTAATGTTCAATCTGATTCTCTCTCTCTTTCCCTCTTTCTCACACACACATGTACATATATATATATATATATAACGATTTTATATATATACACACACACACACATACATACATCATCATCTTCGTTTTACGTCCGTTTTCCATACTGGCATGGGCTGGACAGGTGATTTCGGCCCGCGTTGATTCCTGATTGGGGTCACCATCTCTCCTGGACGGGTCAGTGGCCCACATCTCGCTCGTATGTTTCATTTGGCATTGTTTCTACAGCTGGATGCCCTTCCTATCACCAACCACTTTGCAGAGTGTACTGAGTGCATTTTATTATGACACCAACACTAGAAAGGTTGTCGTGCCCATTGCACAACTAAAGAGCCCTCTCTATCCTACGTATTCTCAGTTCAATATATATATATATATAATATATATACACATACATATATACATATATATATACATACATATATATATACAAATATTGACTGCTTTTTTGACCAAGTACAAAATTCCTATATATAAAGGGAAGCTCAAATTAGAAGACTGTGACACTGATGCCTTCCTTCAAGAGCTTGGAGGTTCACTTAAATAAAACCACTATCAAGTGAGTTGAAACCGGGTTGTAGTTGTGACTTGCCAGAAGCTAACCTCTTGCTCTCTGCTCTCATGCTTGCCAGAATGATTAGAAGATATTGAAAATGAACGAGAAAAAAAATAAAAAGAAGGAAATCAGTGGATATGTTGTAGGCCAGACTAAATAATTCATGGAATGTAGTTAACTACCTCATTGCTCTAAGTTCAATTTCTACTTTGCACCCTCCCCCCTTATTTACTGCTTAGTCTAGAGGGAAAGGCAGTGCCCATCAGCCGTTTTTTCTCCAGGGCCTCCGAGACTGGTGGGAGGGAGGAAAGTATCCTGAGGCCGGAGACCTGACCCAAATGGTTGCAACAGAGTGGACTCTGCTAAAGGCATTCAAGGGCCAGGTGGTGGTGTTAAACCGGGTGACGGATTAGGTCTACCATCCAAATAGGCCATGGCGGGGGTTGAGCTCAGAATGCAAAGAGCTGGAATAAATACTGCCAGGCATCTCGTCTGACGCTCTAACGATTCCACCAGTACACTGCCCTACACTGGTACCTTGTTTATCTAGCCTGAACGGATGAGAGTAGAATTGACCATGGCGGGATTTGAACTCAGAGCGCAATGAGCCAGAACAAATACCGCAAGGCATTCTGTCTGAGGTGCTAACAACTCTGTATAAAGCTAAATGCTAGCTATAGATTATGAGCATATCAATCAGCCATACCTACACCCATTTACTTCATAGACATTGGCCATTTGTCTACTCAATAGAAATTAAAAGTGAATGATCGGGCTGACATGTAAAATTCAATGTATCCAGTATATTGGCATTAAGATGCTGAAGATATACAACACAGGAATAAAAATCTTTCTTGAGCATCTGAAACTTTGAAATCCTATCTAAACCAGAAGTAGATTTAAGTGCGTCATCATCCAAAGTTTTGTGTGAGCATGAGAGAGAGAGAGAGAAAGATAGAGAGACAGGTAGACAGGCAGAGGGAATGCGAGATGAGAGAGAGAGAGAGAGACAGACAGACAGACAGACAGAAAAACGGGAGGAGGAATAAAATTAGCTATCAACAAGGAAGAGAAAAAAAAGTATATTACTTTATTAGATGTAAAACTAAGTAAGATTAAAATGTTGGAAAAAACTCATTAGATTTACGCTAAAAAAACCAAACAACCAAATGAAATTGACCACATGTAAGTAATAGAAAAAGACAAAAGAAAACATGAAAATAACCAAATGAAGAAAAACGAAAAAAAACCAAAGCCGAAAACACCATGTTTCTCTCGATATTCCTCCTCTTCAAAACATCATAAGTAGGATATTTAGAGAAAAAACAGAGAAGTAATGGTTTAATACTGAAGATGAGGTAATATCATGTAATAATGTATATTAGAAGTCAATAGAAGAAAAAGAAAGAAAAGCAAAAGAGAGAGACTCATTGAAATAGGAATACAATGTAATTACATCGACTTCTAAAAGAAATTATATATATATATATATATATAATATAGAGGAGCGATTTATCTGTTAGATAAAACGAAGCCATATTTCAAAAAGCACTCAATACATTCTCGGCTAGCGAAGACGAAGGTATTCCTTGAAGTCGTAAATCCGTAGAGAA
>JAOPJM010001971.1:9712607-9728373 GCA_027124095.1 Muusoctopus leioderma | reverse complement strand
AACCCCCACTGTCCTTGCCTTTGTATCGTCCTTAATGTTTTTCAGGCCCTTGTGGCCAATAAAAGAAATCATTATTTCTCAAATAATCCAAACAATTATGTTGGGAATCCAAGATTGCTGTTTGTGAGACTAGAAAAACATTTGAAAGACTGAAAATAATGTAAGCACAATTTGCAAAACATTTCTGACATTGAGTCATGATGAGAACCCTTGTGCTGTGACTCACAGTGCAGGGGTTAACCCTGCGATGAACTGGCCTTCAATGTTAATTTTTATTTTCTTCTTATGTTTAAGTTAAAATTAAGTATTCTGTATTGTTTGAAAGTGGAGAGTTCTTTCCATCATGATATTTATACCTTTTCAGTATAGCTTCATGGACAATTATATATATCTATATACATCTATATCATTATTGAATTTAAATCAAAGCTAATTTTCAAAGGTGTGTATAACTGGCATAGGATGTAAGATTATGGGATAAAAGAAAATGAAACATGATTGAAAAAAAGGTACTTACTCCTTTTAGTCAACCAGGCTGGACTGTTCCACAAAATTTAAATGTTTTCATTGGAGAAAATGTCTTTCACATTGTTGAAATTCTGACTGGCTAGGATCAGACCAACATCTGACATGCAATAAAGTTATTCCACTATGGCCAGGTATTACCTTACCAAGATAGTGATGAACATCTTCACATGTTTATTTAGTAAAACCTCCTGTACAGGTAGGCACATAAACAATAAATAATTCCATTGAAAGAAAAACAGAAAAATCTGCTAATCAAATCAACAGCATGATGTAGGCAACAATGGAAGTCAAACAGTATAACAGCTGACACCACATAAACATAAATAACAGCAAAACCCTATCATATGTAGATATTCTATGAAAAACTGGAGTGTTTTAATGAAAACTAATTATTCCCGCTAATTATTCCTGCAAATTATTCCTGGAACAAAACATGTGAATAATGATAAAACAAAAACAGATATACACTTTCAAAAGCAAGTCGTCAGTGAACACATTAACAATAGAAATATATTGAATAATATAAAACCTAAGGCTAGAATTTCCTTCAGTCCTTCACAACTTAGAGGCTCTTTTGTTGGCGTAGTTACCAGCTTTCTGTATCTAAGGGGAAACTGTTGCAAGTAGATAAAAAAAAGATAAAAACGTTAGTCTTTCTCGAGCCCTTTTTTATGGGCCCATTATAGCCAGAGCTTGTCTCTGTTTCCGTGGCATTAAGCGACTGAGAGTACAAGACTTCCTCCTGAATGGAATGCCAGTCCATTGCAGGGTTAACCCCCAGCTGATTTTGGTACTCATTTTTCAGCTGAGTAAACTGAAGCAATGTGAAATAAAGTGCCTTGCTGAAGGATGCAACGTGCCGCCTGGTCTGGTAATTGAACCCACGTCCTTACGATTGTGATCCCAACCACCTAACCACTAGGCCATGCACCTTCACTAAATAGATCAAAAGGTCCTCTAAACTTCTTCCCCTCCAGTCATTAGCCTGCATAGTAATATACTCACCACCTCAAACACCAATTATTTCCCATAATTAGTAGAACTAATCTATTTCCCCATGGTCATTTGAACAATCCACTAGCAAGAGAATATTTTTCATATGCTTCTCCTTGTTAACCCTTTTGATACCAAACCGACTGAAACCACCCCTGTTTCTATGATTAAAAAAAAACCATTTGTTGTAATGTGTTCATATTTAAATTTAAACCTTCCATTATAATTTTATGTAAGAACTTTTTGTCAAGTTATATTCCAAACACCAACTAAATAACGAGAAAGTTATTTTAATAAATCCCTCCAAATTCTTGATTATTTTCAAAATTAATTGAAAATCATAGGCATTGTATTTCATTGGAAATAGGGTAACGAAAAAGTTCGCTTTGCAACCATGTGGTTTTGGGGCTTATTCCACTGCTTATCACCCTGGGCAAGTGTCTTCTACTATAGCATCTGTCTGACCAATACCTTGTGAGAGAAATTGGTAGACAGAACTGTGGAAATTATACATGTATATATATATGTGTATGTGTGTGTGTGTGTGTGTGCATGTTTGTCTCAGTGTCTTCATTGTTGACATCGCTTAAGCAGCTGGTGCCATTTGTTTATGTCCCACATAAACAATATGTCCCACAGCTTAGCGGTTTGATAGATGAAGATCCATGAAAGTAGGTTACCCTACTTAAAAAGTAAGTAAGGGTTGGCTTTAGGAAGGGCATCCAGCTGTAGAAAACTGCCTCAAAATATCAGGTCTAAACCCATGCCAGCATCGAAGAAAAAAAAGACATAAAAATGGTGATGATGATGTTAATGATTATATTTCATATTTCATTTCATTTCATTTTTTTTTTAAATTTCCTTTTTACTTACCGGAAACTTTTTTTATTGGAAATATTTCTTGCAATATAAATTTAAAATTAGATCATAGATTTATATGTTTTGTTTCTTTTGTTTAGATGCCAGTGAACAGCAATCTGTTGGTTCTATTCTTTTACCCAGTTACACAATACGACCCTGTGATGCCAGTGACTCCATCAACAAGAGATATGCCTTCAAGGCAAGTTTTGTTTTAAATTTTTTTTCATTATTATTAAAGAGACTGAACATACATTTTCTATTTATTCTGCTCAGTTTGCTTCATTTTGTCTTGCACAAATTCTGGTGTTCTTGTAGATCTGTTTATTATGTGTACATCATTTTCTTTATATAGTATACAAAGAAAATGGTGGATAGGAAGTTTTAAAAAAGCCATAAGAATATTTTTGTCTATAAGAAAGAAAAGAAGCATCAAATTTTATCTACATTTTGTTTAGAATTTTTGGTATTTATTCATTGATGAAAACTGGATGTGACATATGTACTATGTTGCTGAAAAGCAAAAGAATGCTTTATATATATATATATATGTGTGTATGTATTGTATATGTATGTATGTACATGTATGTACATGTATATGTATGTATGTATATGTATGTATGTACATGTATATATATGTATATATATGTATGTATGTATGTACATGTATATGTATGTATGTACATACATATATATGTATATATATATATGTCTGTATGTACATACATATATATATATATATATATATATGATGAGAAATACTGGATTTAGTTGGCAATCATGTTTTCTGGTGAATGAATGGTATCTTTTTTTACATAAAAGAAATTGACTTCAGTATTAAGACATAGTTTTTACTCTCATCAACATGTATTTTTCATTGCTTTAGGCAGAGCATGCGAACATGAAGACACAGTATTTTATTGCTGATACAGTGGAAAGTATGGACCAATGGGTTAGAGTTTTGAATCAGTCAGCCCTAATGATAACAAATAATATTGAACAGCAAGATAGCTCAAGGTTTGTAAATCTTCGCCATTATTTCTGGGCGGTGGATTGGCAGTCATTAGAACGTCATACAAAATGCCTTACGATATTTGTTCTGAGCTCAAATCCCACCAAGGTCAACTGTGGCTTTCATCCCTCCAGGGTCGATACAATAAAGTACCAGTCAAGTAATGAGGGGTCGATTTAATAGACTAACCCCTCCCGCCTAATTTCCAGTTGTGTTGCCTATGTAAGAAACAATTATCTTTCGTGAAATGAGTTTTCTTAACACTAGTTTATGAATATATGTTCCGAGTTCAAATCCTGCCTGGGACCGCCTTACCTTTCATCTTTCTGAGCTCGATAAAATAAGTACTGGGGTAGATATAATCAACTATACTTTAGAACAGTGTCTCTCGAAGGGGGCTGTAATCCTCCCCCCCCCCCCGGGGTATATTATAGAAAATCTTGGTGGGGGGTAGTCAATATTGAAGATAAAGATGAGGAAAGAAAAAAAATTGCTTTACTTGAGGTGGGAGAGCGTTGATGAATTTACAAGATAGCAAAGGGAAGGCGTTTGAGAAAAAAATGGCTGAGAACCATTACTCTAGAAGGTGATGTCCCAGCATGGCCGGCTTTGGGAAAGGTAGGAAGTCCCCCCCCCCCCTCTCTCATTAATAAATCAAGATAGGCAGTTTTAATATTGAAATCCTTCTTAGTTCTGTCACACAACTTAATTTAAAGTGGCAAGTATATGAGATTATTTCCACTGCCTCTTTTATTTTGTATTTTTATTTTTCAGTGATGCCCCATATCAGCAATATAATCAAAATTGTCGTCTTAATTTTAAGTTGAGAAAAAAAACCCAGTAAACTAGATTGTTCTTTTACTTTCTCATACCTACTGCATGATGGATTTAAGCTCCTTATTCATTTTAGTTTCTTGCTAGATTATCTAGGGAATATCCTTTTGAACTGATCATTTATGCATCAATAATTGTTGCAATTTATCATGGCTGTGTGGTTTAGAAGGTTGCTTTGAAACCATGTGGTTTAGGGTTCGGTCCCACTGTGTGGCACCTTGGGCAAGTGTCTTTTACTATAGCCTCAGGCTGACCAATGCCTTGTGATTGGTAGAAGAAAACTGTGGAAACCCGTCGTGTGTGTATGCGTGCTTATCACCATCTGTCTTCATGTCGTTATCGCTTAGGTATCCAGTGATGTTTGTTTATGTTCTACGTAAACAATATGTCCGGCAGCTTAGTGGTTCGATGGGTGAATATCAATGGAATAATCCCTATACTTAAAAAATAAGGATTGGTGTCAGGAAGGGCATCCGGCCATAAAATACTGCCTCAAAAAATCTCCGTCCAACCCATGCCAACATGTAAACACGGATGTAAAAACAATGATGATATCTATATATGTATATATAGCATGTTCAATAGTGAATGCTGAAAATTTGATTCCAATTGTTCTTTATTTCATCATCCTCATCATCATAGTTTTTACGTCCGTGTTTCCATGCTAGCATGGGTTGGACGGAGATTTCTTGAGGCAGCATTTTACAGTCGGATGCTTTTCCTGTCACCAACCATACTGTTTAAGTATGGGAACGAGTTTAAGTATTTATTTATTTATTTATTTTAGCGCTGTTAGTTACAAGTTTCCAATGGGCTAAATACTGCATTTACGATGATGGGAGTGAGCAAGGATTATCTGTAACTCAGGTGGAACAAATACCAATGACTTCATTTGAAAGCACCTGTTTATCAGTTTTCTTGCTGATGTTTATATTTTTCGCTGATATACATCATTTTAAGATATACACATACATACATATGTGACAGGCTTGTGCACAGTTTCTGTCTACCAAGATGCTGCGCAATGGGATTGAACTTGGAACAATGTGGTTGCAAAGTGAACTTGTTAACTACAAAGCCATGGTATTTGATATTACCCAAACTCAGATCTAAACAGCAATATTAAAAACAAAATTAAACAAAGCAGAACATGAGAATTACAGTGGTAGTAGTTTTAAATCTAATAGTTATAGTTTATTTTATCTGAGAAATTTAATATGAGAAAACCCAAGGAAATAGTATTGAATACCAGAGTTGTTTAGTTTAGCCCCAGGTCAAACCTGATTGAGCCGACCCATGATCAGAAGCATTCCAGCCATGCCCATATAGTCTTTTTTTTTCTTTTTCGGGGTATGATTTGAGGGAGATTTGACTGCTATATCTAGCAGGTTGAGCAATCACACAGAGACTCCCTCATTGTCTCGTGTGTATCAGAGTTGTTGTATTTGGAGATTAATATTAGAACTGTTGTATTTGAAGAACTCTTTGTAAAATGTTATTTTTTTTTTTTTTTATCTCATGATAGCTTTATTTCCCTTTTTTTGTAAATATTCATTAAACATTTGTTAATTATATATTATTATTTTTTCCCATTTTCTAAATGTATAGGCTGACTAAAGAACCTTTTAGAAGTCAAACTTTTGCCACTGACCATGATGAATCAGTTACCAGAAGTGAGCCTCCACCTGAATATTACCCAGCAGAAAGCCATTTACAAGATTTTAGCAATGGTCATCATTCCTTATATAGTCCTAACAGCATTGGGTATCCAACATCCAATCCATTCAGTCCAAATTACTCTGCACCATCAAGTCAACATTCTTCATATGCACATCAGGAACATATACCCTCTTCTGAACATCTTCCTCACAACAGATCTTCCTATTCCTCTACTAGTTCTTATGAAATTAATAGAGATTATGGTGACAGCATCCCTCAACCTCAACCTGAACCAGCCAATTATTTGCTTGATGCTCCATATCAAAGGGTATCTTCTTCATCTTTAACTTACCAATATCCAAACAGACCACCGGAACAAATTTCTCGAGACAATGAATCTCATTCGCCATTAGGCTTTAACACTAGTCAAAATGGTTACCAACGAGGAAGTCCTTATTTAGATGACCCCCACCACTCTTTAGAGTCACAGAAAGGAACAGATAATATTTATCGAACAGTAGAATTTTATTCACCAGATAATAATAGATTTAATAACAGTCCTAGTAATTCTCCAAATGCTCTTCCATATCCTCCACTCTCTCCTACACATTCACAAATATCCACAGACACTTACCCCAAAGAAATTAATTATGCTATAATAGAAAGACAGTCAAACCAAGATTCTTTATCCCCACGTGTAGAACCCCATAACAGTTTCTCTTATTCAAATTATGAAAATGCAAATTCACATTTTACAGATACTGCAGATTCACCGCAGAGCGATTTGAGTCAAAATAACAATGTAATGCCTACAACTAGTACTGCTGCTCCTTATTCTAAAAACTTGTATGGTGCTCAAACTGATTTGTCTAAACTAAGCATTGAAAATGATCTTGGATATAGGACATCTAACCAGAGTTTACATCCTGAATATGCAACAATTCAGAGAAGGTCAACCGGTAATCTTGAGGCTTTATATAAAACCAATGCCAAATTGAGTGAGCGGCCAAATTCCATTAGTGTTCCGATTCATCGATCTCAGTCTGATGTGCCCAAACAAACATCGCTGCAGCTATTACAAAAGATGCACATGAATGAACTACGAAAGCATCCATCTTTCTCGAAAACTTTCCCCAAAAATTATTCACCAAATTACCAAAACATTTCGCAAACATTTTCCAAATATTCTGATAATGACGATCCTTTTGAAACATTGTCTAATGAAGGATCTACCAACTATGATGGCGAGAAACAGAAACAAATGCCCACTTTTCCCATTAAGAGAATGTCTTCTTCTGAACCAGAAAACATTCCAGACCAAGATGTTCTTGACAACAGTCCAAATCAAATTCTCTATGATTATAAAGGCACATCACATGACGCTTCCTTTCCGACACGTTCTTTTCAGGAACTTTCGGTAAAACCTCAGGAATATTCTAATCGTTCCGATTTTGGTGACGCTAAACCATCTGTTTCTGAATACGTCAATATAAATGCAAGACAGTCCTATGCTGATTCAAGTTCTCATTCAGAATTGGATGTGATATTACCAAAAAGCCCTTCTGTCAATTTTGAGGAATTTAATTATGGAAGATATTCCCCTGCGCAGGTGAACCAGAATGGATTCCAAGTAAGTTACGTTCATAAATACTGGCTCCTTGCCTGCTGACCTGTCAATATCTCTCTATTAAAAGTTTTGTGTATGTGTGTGTATATATATATATACTCTTTTACTCATTTACTATTTTACTTGTTTCAGTCATTTGAGTGCGGCCATGCTGGGGCACCACCTTGGAGGGTTTTAGTCGATCAGATCAACCCCAATACTTATTTTTTTAAGTCTGGTACATATTCTATCGGTCTCTATTGCTGAACCGCTAATGTTACCCCCACCACTCTTTAGATACGGAGACAAATACACAGAGGCTCACACACACACATATATATACATATATATATATATATATATATATACGACTGGCTTCTGCAGTTTCTGTCGACCAGATTCACTCACAAGGCATTAGTCGGCCTGAGGCTATAGTAGAAGACACTTACCCAAAGTGCCATGCAGTGGGACTGAACCGGGAACCACGTGGTTGCGAAGCGAACTCCTTAACCACACAGCCATGTATAGATGTGTGTGTGTTTGTGAGGTTCACATAGCTACAAATATATATATATATATATATATATTCGAAGCTGATGATCCAGACCTTTGGTACTCCATGTTTCTTGGTTGTATGCATTCATTCAGACATATAAGTGAGAAATGCAATGGAATAAATATCAGCTTCACATAAATATATAAACTATACTACATGCATCCAGTACTTTTTCTCCCATTTGTACACCCAATGTGTGTGTGTATTTATATATATATCATCATCATTTTTACGTCCGTTTTTCCATCCTAGCATGGGTTGGGCGAAGATTTTTTGAGGCAGCATTTTACGGCTGGATGTCCTTCCTGTCACCAACCATACTGATTTAGTATATATATATATATATATATAAATTTGGGTGCCAATCATAATCCCGAATGTGATAATCCCAAATCTTGAAATCCTGAAAACCACAAGCCTAAATACCATAATGCCGAAAGATCAAAATCTCAAATGCTAAAAAAAACGTAAATAAGTGTCTTTTAAGAACGTTTTGGGGTTTTTTTTTTCATTATTTCCTAAAATATATTTTCGGAATTTTGAACTATCAGGATTGTTGTTTTCAAGATTTTAAATTTTCAGGATTCTGATCTTTTGGGATTTCAACATTCGAGGTTGTGTCTTTTTGGGGTTATGATCCAAATCTATAAATTTGCATTGCTATGACTTCTTTCATTATGTGTGTGTGTGTTTTGTTTTCTTATTCTGAAAAGTAGTTAGAGCATCCATAGCTTTTTCACACCATCTTAGAGTGAGATATAGAGACAACTGTAGGAGGTTAATGCTGTTAATGTTCACTTTCAATTAGGAGGATCTATGGCTGAAGAGGAAGCTTTTCTGATGAAAATGTGGCTAAATGTTTATCATATGATCTGAGGTAGAATAGGGTTAATGAGAAGATATGCTTTGCTGAGGAAAACGTTGGCAGGGTTAGCACAGAAAAGTAAGTTCAATAAATGGTTTCATGTGGGGATATATAGGGAAATAATTATCTTGTTGTGGAGATATTACATTTTGAAAACATTCTATCTCTAGTTTCCCATCTTCATTTTTGTTACTTGTAATATAAGTTCTACAAGATTACACAATAACTTTCTTTGGCTGTTTTTATTTAACTTACATTGTAGGATACTGAAATTGTCAACTATTTTAAGTATTGAACTATTGGCAGAAATTGAAAGTCTGTATATAGTAAAAAAAAAAATAAGAAAAAATGCCAGCGAAGTTAAAAGCATCTGAATCTCATTAGTTCTGATTTTAAAATTTTTTTTTTTTTTTTTTTTATTTCTCGCCAAAATATCTGCACAATGGCATTATAGATATTTCTGAAAGCTGTGAACTTAAATCCAAACCACTTAAAATTTTGTCTATTTTATTTATGAATCAATTTTGTTGTTCTATTTCCCATTTGTTTTTTTCTTCTTTTGAAATAAATATTTTGTTCAAATGTTATTTGGCTGTGAATACCTTTTTTATTGCCAACAATCCTGTCATGAAATAGTAGCGGTCTGTTTATCATCAGAATCTTAAAGCAAACAGAATAACATGCATTGCTCAAAACACTATACATTGTCTGCAATAGTTTATAAGTAGCTACATTCTTTTTATTCTTCTTCATTAAAGAATTCATTTACTGATTGGAGTTCATTTAAAGAAATTAACAACCTGTAATTTAGATAGCAACATTTCCAAGATCTTTTGTTATTTGTACAACTTTTCTTTTTTTAAATTGAACAATCTATATCTCCCTGATTATATTCACACTTACCTTTAAAGCATGTAATAATTGTGGTTCCCTGTTTTTTTTCTGCCAGAGAAGGTCTCTGTGTTCATTTTCATTTCCCATTCTTCTTCTCTGTGTTGATCTCAACATATGGATCTAGCCTTATTTTCCTGGTATCATCATCTTCAATTTACATCTATTTTTCCATGCTTGCATGGGTTGGACAGGTCTTCTCCAACACAGTGTCTCGCCACTTGTTGCAGTCCCTTGTCATCTCTTTTGTGAGGTTCAACATCCTGACATTGGCTGTCACTACCTTTTCTCACATTTTCCCCAGTTTTCAGCTTCTGCAGGCTCCTTTTACTTGCATTGCTTGGCACTTCTATCATCCTTCATACACATCATATGTCTATAACGGTGCAGTCTTCTCTCTCTTGCACCCCACAGCTTATTCCTCTTGTACCCATTTTTTCTCTCAGCTCATCTATGCTATATTGTTTGTGCATGCTAACATTACACATCCAGCAGAGAATGCTTGCCTCATTTCTTTCTAGCCTTTGTGTATCCTCTGCATTCAATGCCCATATTTTGCTATCATTCAATATCACACTGCGCACACAAACATCATACAATCTTCCCTTTACTTGGAGAGGGAAGCCCTTTGTTGCCAGTTGAAGTAATAGCTTCCTGTCCTTAATCTGGCAACTATACTTTCGCAACACCCACCTCCACCACTGATGGGGTCAACTTGGTAACAGAAGCTGTGAACTACTTCTGACGCACCTTCTGGTTAGTTGAAAAAATTAATTTAATTGGTACTCTTACTAATAAATACTCATGTGCATCTACTACATATGAATTCCTTCTTCTCTGTCAGCCTGCTTGTGATCTCACTGCATCTTTTGTGCACCCATAGTTTACATTGGGCATACAGTATAGAATTCCTGCCAACTCCTTTCCTTATTAACTGAAAATGTAAATTTTAGTAAATTGGGTAAATTTTAGGCCTCTCGATTCTAGTCTCTGTTGCAATGGTTGGAACTTTTCTTCTAATTATTTGACTGATTCAGCTATGAGAACTAGGTTGTTGGTATACAGGTATTCCCATGGACAGCCGGTCTTGAATTCCTCTGTTATGGCCTGAAGAACTAGAATAAACAGGAGAAGGCTGATAACCAAGCCCTGATGGTTTCCTACCTGCATGCTAAATTCCTCACTGAACTTGTTGCTAACTCTCACCTTGCTGACTTGCACCATGCTACATAGCTTGCATGGCTCTCACAAGCAATTCATCTACACCCAGTTTTTTTCTTAGCGACAAATGCTAGCTATTGAGGTTTGCTCTTAGTCAAGAACTTCTGCTGTAGTTGTCTCACTAACAGGAGGGCATTGGTGGTTTCCTGTCCTGGCACAAACTCAAACTGCATCTTATCTAAGCTAATTGTCTTAATGAGTTTCTTACAATTCTTTCTGCTGCTTCCATAACTTGGTCCATCAATCTGATGTCTCTGTGGTTGCTTCTTTCTAGAGCATCTACTTCCCTGTTGTAGCAGTTGATGATAATGCTTCTATGCCAATCATTGGGAATAACACCTCCTTGTACTATTTGATTGAATATGTGAGTAACTAACATGTCCTACTCCAGATATTTTCAACATTTCGGTGACTATACTTGATGGTCTCTGCTTTCATATCATTAATAGCCCTTTAAACCATATTGCTATCAACCTAAATAGCTGGTTCCACTGTTGGGTCTACTTGGTGTAGACACTCTTTCTCTCCCACACATTCTCGTCATTCAGCAACCTTTCATTGCTATACCTCTTTTTTCTTGGTGTTAGTCAAGGCGAGTGTGCCACTATCATTCAGTACATACTTTTTACCAGCGATGTCCTGATTTCCACTGACCCCTGCTTTGCAATCCAGAACACCTCAAACCTTTTATCCTAACAGTGCAGAACATTCTAGCTACCTGGTACCATTCCTTGCTCCCCCATCATTTCTTCTATCCTTTCCAGGCTTGCTTCTTGGCTTTAGGATCTCTCTACTTTACCGTTCCCCACCATGTCACCCTCTGCTTGGGTGGAGCCTTTCTCCATCCACAGATCTGGTATGTGGCCCTCAGTAGGTTGTCTCATAGAAACTCACAGTTGTCCTCTATGTATGATTAGATCATTGAAAAACTATCTGATGAACTAATGAGAGAGCCTCTATGTGGTTGCTCAATCTGCCAGAAATAACAGCCAAGTCTCCCTCAAATCACAATTTACTCTTATAAAAAGACACATTGGTGTTCTAGATGTGCTGTACATGTAAAAAAAAAATCTGGCAGTTCTCAATTGGAATACCTTTGGTCATAGATCTACTTGATCAGGGCCTACCTGGGTTGCTAAACAACAGCAGCAAAAACAATCTGAAGAGCCAGTGAGGGAACTTTTACATATTTATTTCCACTGCCAATGATGGAGCTTTTATGCAGTTACTTGAGCTGCTAGAAATAGCAGCCAAATCTCCCTCTAATTACACCCTATCATCTTTAAGAAGGACATAATAGATCAGATATTTTCAACCACTGTGCCATGGCACACTTGTGTGCTGGGTATGGTCTGCAGGTGTGCCACAAGTTTTTGAGGCAAGTCGGAAAATGTCTGGTTATTGAAAAAACTTGATTGTTTTTAATGCACCACACTGGTGCATGTATATTCCTTTGCAGCAAAGTGCAATATGTGCACCTATCCATTTTAAAACAATTTTAATACTCATTTTTTATAGAATATAACAACTTCTAGAAAGCTGATGGTGTGCCATGTTACTTTTAGTGCCTTATTCAGTATGTCATGGATTGAAAAAGTTTGACAATCACTGCATTAGATACATGTAGTTCTAGATACACTTAAGTCTGAATAAAATATAGGGTGGTCACAGCTGGAACGCAGTGGTTGAATAGGCGAATAACAAAACAATCGAGTCTTACTTCAGTTACTGTTGTCCTTCTTCAGGAGTTCTAGGGCACGCACGAAGAAAAAAAATAATTCATCTATTCTTAACTCACTTCCTCACCAGTTTGAGACATTACACAATTTCTGATGGTCACTAGAAAGGCACGAACAGACTCAACAACACTGGACACACATCCTGCTATATAAATTGATTAACTGATATAAATACTTTTAGGAAGACCTTGAAGCAATGACACACCAGAATGACCGGCCGATAATAACACTTTCTCCGAACTTTTGTTTTTTTTACCTATCTTATATTTGATAAGGGGAAACTTTCCCGAAATATTATAGAAGAATTATTAAATAACCTATCTAGAGTGATACAACATCTTGTCTTTGTACTTATTTTGACATCACCTTACATATTTTGCTTAACTACTCACCTGCACTGTTTCAAGGTCTTCCTAAAAGTATTTATATCTTTTACACTTCACAATGCTTCAAGCAAATTACAATACTTGATTAACTGATACTTCTTTTTTTTTAATTCAAAATATATCTTAGAATCTTTTTTAGATTAAAATTTGAAATTTATGGAGTATTTTGCATGGCTCATAATTATGCTTCCATTGGTCATTATTACCAGTATATTTGAAAAGCTAATTCCAGATAAAATGTGTGGGGCTAAATTATATTTTTAGTTAGTCAAAAGTATTAATTGTAGTAGTATGGGTGCTCGTAAAAATTAGTTGGACGAATGTGAATGTTGCTTTAGTAACCTTCACCAACTTTTTTTTTATTGTGTTTTCTGTTTATAGGTGTTAATTAAAAAATTTTTTTATCTTACTTTTACTACTTGCCTGCTTTGTCATACTGTCTGGAATTATGTTTCTGTTGTTATTGCAGTAGGATATATCTGCTCCACTGTTTTTATATACTTGCTCATACTTCGTTGAAAGTTGACAGCTTATTTTGTGACAAAGATTTGTTTTGGTAGGAAATCTTTTGTGTTTGTTTAGGGTAAGCTTTTGATAGATAGATAGATAGATAGATAGATAGATAGATAGATAGATAGATAGATAGATAGATAGATAGCCAGCCAGCCAGCCAGCCAACAGATACTCATTTGGAGAAAAAGACAGCAACAATTTCTGGATAGACTTACTCAATTTCTGTTGATAATTTCTTTTAGGGTCCAACCATGCACAATACAATGGATGTTCACAACAGCCCTGAAAGTCTTTCTTCATCTAACATGCAACTGGAGAAAAAAGGTAAGAACATTTTTTTATTTTTTGGTAATACTGAATGTTGGTAAAGGATAATAAAAGTTCTGGACCATGTACCTCAACTTTTGTAGGGTTTTTTTTAATTTACACAGTGTTTTGATTGTTCCAATATATGACCTGTGTCAATATTTAGTGTCCCAGCCTATATTTGAATTTGGAAACTTTATTTCTAAATTAAACCTATTAACTCTTTTGATACCAGCCCACCTGAAACTACCCCTGGTTCTATGATAAAAAATCATTTGTTTAAAAGTGTTCATATTTAAATTTAATCCTTCCATTATAATCTTATGTAAGAACTGTTTGTTAAATTAAGTTCTAAACATCAACTTAATAACAAGAAAGTTAGAGTTATTTTACTAAATCCTTCCAAATTCTTCATTATTTCCAAAATTAATTGAAAATCATAAGCAGTGTATTTTGTTAGAAATATAGTAATGAAAAGGTTAATGTCATAATCCACTATGCAAATCAGTACACATACAATCATTACTTAATTTTTAGAATATTGAAGTTTAATTTTTCAGTAATGGTAACAATATTGAGCTGGCTCTGTTATTAATAAATGCACTACTGCTTCTTCGAATTTTCCAAGTTTCCACTGCAGTTTTTTTACATAATGGAAATTTTAAACGGTATCTGATTTCCTTTCTCGCACCATGTGTGTTCAGCCATTCTTGATTTTGATATTTCCGCCTTCATTAGAGCTTTTCAATGTTCCGACTATTAGGAGCCATCCAATTTCTCCTTTCATGATGGAAACATTGTGTAAATAGAAACACAAAAGTTGGAGTTAATAGCTTGGAAAACTTTAATTATCGCCATAACTCATCTCAGAAGACAAGATGTATAATTGATAAAGGATATTGAAGATTTTATGCTTTTAATTTTTAATTCATTATCGATTTTATTAACTCTACACATGTTTATAGAAATGTTATTATTAACAAGCCAATGAGAGAATCTCTATGTGGTTATTTGACTTGTTAGAAATAGCAACAAAATTGTCCACAAACCACAACATACCATATTAAAAAAATAAAGGACATATTTGATAAATGTATTACGGGGTACACTGCCTGAAAGAAAAAAAAAATAGAGGGGATGGTCATGGCTTGAATGCTTTTGATCATAGGTCGACTCACTCAGGGCTGACCTGGGGTTAAACAACAACAACAACCACCTTTTTAATATTTATACAGTGGAAAATTATGCTGATACTCTTTTACTCTTTTACCTGTTCCATTCCATATGCTGTGGCCATGCTGGTGCACTGCCATTTGAATATAACATTCTACTTTAAACTTATTAAACTAATTTCCAATATCATCTTTTCACCATTAAATCTTCTATATTTTACCTCCTTTTTAAAATGCTTACATGTTCCCATGAAATGGTAAAGTTGGTTTAAATGGAGAATTGATTTCTAAAATATATTGAAATAATGCATTCTTTTTACTCCATCTTACACTGTAATAATTTAAATTTCATATTGGATGCAGAAAAATTCACACTGAATACAATATTTATAAGATTTTGATTTTAATGACAACATTAAATAAAATTTTTATTTAATCTACGATTGTATTTTAAACTGAGAAATGTTTTAATACAAAGAGTACTCATATTAGAGAGAATACAAGTGATTAAATATATATATATATATATATATATATATATAATATATACGTAAAGTGGTCCGGTGATTGAGCGGAGAAAACGTAGGGTAGAGAGGGCTCTTTAGTTGTGCCATGGGCATGGCATGA
>JAOPJM010001971.1:9476209-9489009 GCA_027124095.1 Muusoctopus leioderma | reverse complement strand
GTTTGTTTTCTATTTTATTGTTATTTCATTGTTTTTGTTTATCTCCTTTTTTACTCGATCCGATCTAAATCCCCACTCTCTCTGTACCGTCCTGTATTGTCCTTAATGTTTTCGGGCCTTGTGCCCAAATAAAGAAAATATTATTATTAAAATGTTCGCGCAGAATGGGCAGAATGGGCAGAATGCCTTGTAGTATTCGTTCTAGCTCACTGCACTCTCTGAGTTCATATCCCGCCGAGGTCAACTTTGCCTTTCATCCTTCCGGGGTCGATAATAAAGTACCAGTCAATTACTTGGGTTGTTGGCCTTGTGCCCATATTAAAAACAATTATTATTTAAATTATTGACTGAATTGTTTTTTTAAGAAGAATCCTCAAAATATCTAGAGTACTTGTTTGTTTTTTTTAAATCGGTGATTGCAACACCTACAATTATTATAAAAAATCGCAATTGGTTGAATAATTACAATATTAACTTTCTACTTTGACACATTATTAAGTCCAACATTTGGAACTTATCAGTTTCTGTTGCTGCTTCTGGATTAAATCAGCCATATGAATACTCTGTGTTCGTTGGTGGTGACTGATGTATTGTAGAGAGCCTTTCATTTCAATAACGTAATTAATGAATATTAGAGAAGTATACATACCAGATAATCTCATTTCACTTCCGTTATCAATCTGAAGACATGCATACGAAGTATTAGCAAATGATAGAAGGTTAGTTCAATATTTTATATTATAATAGGTCGGTGAATTGGCAAAATAGTTAGAGCGTCGGACAAAATGTCTTACGATATTTAACCCGGCACTTTACGTTCTGAGTTTAAATCACTCCAAGGCCAACTTTATCTTTCATCATTCCGGGGTCGATATAATACAGCACCAGTCAAATGCTGGCATCGATTCAATCAACTTTCCCCTCCCTTAAAATCTATAGCCTTGTGACTATATTAGAAAACTACGTGTTATTCTATTGAAGGATGTAGTGACAAAAATGGTGGTTTACCAACAAGATA
Source organism: Muusoctopus leioderma (assembly GCA_027124095.1). Taxonomy (NCBI): domain Eukaryota; kingdom Metazoa; phylum Mollusca; class Cephalopoda; order Octopoda; family Octopodidae; genus Muusoctopus; species Muusoctopus leioderma. Next base: position 9,487,991 of record JAOPJM010001971.1, on the reverse strand, counting down.
TAATGATTTATAGTATTTATCCTGTATTTTCTATTTTTATTCTGTATTTTCAAATCATCTCAGGATAAACTTCACTTTTGATTCCTCCAAAGCTGATAACATGTCTACCAGGCAAGTCCTGGCATTTTAAAAATTGAATATGCTCTCCCACACTCTCTCTGTCTTTCTTTCTTTCTCTCCCCACCGCTCTCTCTCTCTCTGTCTCCCTCTCTCTGAACATGAAGTCTTGTAATAATGCACATTGTTCTACGTATGAGTTAGACTTAGTTCTTCTAAGATCTTTTGTTGATGTTGTTTTTGTTGAACTCCATGTCGGCCCTGATCGAGCCTAGTTATTATCAGAGGCGTTCTTGTCATCACCATCCCGTCTTGTTTTCAGACACACACTATATATCTAGGACTACGTTATCCAATATGCCTTTTCTTTTTCTAAGACGTAAGGGTATGTATGCTTTGAGGAAGATTTCTAGTAGATCAAGTAACCACGTTGCCTCATGCTACCACGTTGTAGTTTCCTTTACAAAAATCACCAGATTACTTTCCAAACGTCATTCATTTTTTACCACGTTTTTTTTTTCGTTCTCTAGGCATTAGTAAATTGCACAGCCGAAGTTTAGCATGAAAATCGTCTGGCAATCTATACCCTCTCCCCCCACCAATAAAACCCTCAATTAAAATTCTTATTCATTATGCATGTCCTACACCTATTTGCAACTTGGCCTCCGAGTTCTTTGGTTAACTACTCTGGTGTAACTGAAGGATTAATCGTCTCAACTTGATTTTCCTTCCTGATGTCATTCTATTATACCTCATGAATAACATTTACTTCATTAGAAATGACACAATTGCCCTTCATTATAATCAAATAACGAGAGTTATTTACATTCATAAACAGCAGACGAATACAGATTGCTCGTATTACTTCAATATATAGACATTTTAGTCCAATGATTCGGCTCTAGTACATAGCTGATAGTTAGTTATCAATCATGGAGGGGTTCAAACTCCAAAAAATTACCTGTAAACAGAACTGAACGCTTTAGATCATTCAGTTCGGAGATATGTTTCGGACGACATACTGCTAACGAATCTTTCGGATGCGATCTCCTTACTCCTACGTTGGTGTACATCCTTTTGCAACTGCACATTACTGAACAGCCTGTTGGGCCACCATGTAGAGTGGAGGTATATCAGTCTACAGTCGATTATATCAAACCCCAGTAATCTACTAGTACTTATTTATTCGGCCTAGAAATGATGAAAGGCAAAGTAATCAGGTCGGGATTTGAACTCAGAACATAAAGAGCTATAATTAAATACCGCAATGCATTTTGTCCGACGCTCTAATGATTCCGCCAATCTACCACCATTTCTGTTCTGTTCAGGACAGTTTCTGACACTACATTATACCTTACTATATACATATTCAATTAACCGCCTGCTACGTACGAATATAATGAGTTTATATACTGCCACATGATTTCATATTAATGACAGATGGAAATGGTGCTGCATTTGTATCTTTCTTAATTTTGTTCGTTACACAGCTGAAATAACAGATCCCCTATACTACATCGATCATCAGAAAGAAGGATATAGTTTATTCATTTACTTGATCCAAGTGAAAAACAGTAACGGTTGAGCTTTAAAATAACATGTATGCTTTTCTCAATTGTATTAGTTATATAAATGACAGATCGACAATCGGAAATCGAAAGCAAATTACACTCTCCATTCGAACAAGAGTTACTCTTCCTCTACGTCATTCATGAAACGATATAAATTCCTCCCCACGAAGCAAAAAGCCAATAGTCGATACTATGTGAGTAGTGCCTATAGAACTTAATCAGAAATATTACTGGTATTTCTTTCATTCCCAAATAATTAAAATGCCTAGCCAGCGTACGCGGAATTTGAACGTAGAACATTAATGTAACGAATTGCATACAGTAAAGCATATTTTGTGGTGTATCGAACCTGTAGTGGTTTGCTCCGCTCATTTTCTCTCATATGAAGCCAAAAGCTGTTAAATTTATCGACTGACCAATAATTTGTCATTTCATCATATAAGTAAATATATTCACGATAATGAATGAATTGACACAGAGAGAAAGGAAGAGAGAGTTAGAGATATATGGAGATAGACATAGAGAGTGAGTAAGAGATAGAAAACTATACGAAAGCAAAGAGAAATGAGGTGAGAAAGGGAGATAAAGAGAGAGAAAATTAAACAAAGTACTATCAGGAATTGAAGTAAATAGAAAAGTGCCGTAAACCATTGGTGAATTATTAAAGTAATCGTTAAACCCGTGCACATTTAGTAACGTCTATTAGAAGCTATAGCATCGAAAATAAATGGAAAATGTGATGGATTGCTAGCGATTGAGAAATGATTTGAATAATAATAACAACAATAATAATAATGACAATGGTGATGACGACGACGACGACGACGATGATTATAATAATAACAATAACAACAATAATAATGATAATAATAACAATAACGCAATTTAACTTCGTTGAAAATCCATTAGGATGAACTGAAAAAGCATTTTATCTAAATTTGATCTTACAAGAGACAAAAACATTTGACATTAAGTGCATTTGAAGAAAAATAGATTAGATATAAGTATTTGTTGATGCTTTTACTACTATAGACACTCTTAACAGTGTTGATTCAAAGATGTTTTATATTTTCCACTTTAAATATGCATTACATCTTAAATAAACAACTACTCTGTTATATGAATTGAAGAAACGCAAAAGACTAAGCGTGTCTTTTGTATTCTTTTATTATTATTTTTTTTCTTTAGAATGTTCTCATATCTTCCTTTTTTGTTTATTAAGTTTCACGTTTAAAGAAAAGCATTATAACAGATTAAAAACTATTTTACTAGTTTTTAATTAATTTCTCTCGGGCCGATGGCTATAAAGTATATTGTGAATCAATACAAACAAAAAATTATGGTTTAAAATACAATGTGCAAATGCTTTGTGCCAGGGTAAGTTAGGAGACTTGCTCAAGAATATCACAGCTTATGAGATATGACGTTTCGTACATGAAACTTGAATATACGATATGAAATATGAATTCAATTAAGGGTGGTAGAGGTGGAGGAAAAAGAAAATTATAGAAATGATGAGATTTCACCGTGTTTAATTTCACCCTTCTAAGTTATGTGTTCGAAGTCCATTTTTAACTTTCATCCCACAATGGAATTAGGGATCAATAATTATAATACACTAGTAATAAACTGAACTCGGTTCATTCTAATATACTCCCCCACTATAGAATTTTCTTGGATCCGAACTACAAATTCTATATAGATACAACGAAATATATCAAAATATCAAAATTATCAAAATAATAGAATCGAAAAATTATTCTAGAAATAATAAGAAAAGAAGTAAAAGAGGAAGACTTATAATAAGAGGAATGCATTCCTGTGTATGGAGGTGTTTTCTCTTCTATAGTAAAGAAACATCAATGTTTTCGCTATCACATTGTAAAATTTCCAAACTTTTTAATACTATATATGAGAGCACAATTGAACGAGACGATAGGGAAGCTTATGTCAAGGTGAGAGGCCAGCGATTCATATCTTTCACCAGCATTGTACTGTGATAGGCCGTAGGGCATCGCCTTCTAAATTGTTGTTTCGTGCAACACAGCTGGGGACAACTTAATTCATACATGTTAATTCGTGAAATGTTATATATATCTCAAAACTGATTGTGCCCATCGATAAAAGTTGCACATAAAATTGTAAAAAAACAAAGATTTTCTAATATTTCTGGGTTTGATAATTTCGCAAACTTCGATGCTGAAGCCATTCGTTCAGCCAATAAGCAATATCGTAGATAAACCGATAAAGAAATTGACCAATCACAATTGCCGTATTATGTAGTTTAAGACCAAGATATTGTCGTATGTGGATAGCACATTTTCGGAGAAAAATGTCCGATTTTCGATGAATTTTTGCGTAATGCATGTCGTTTCTACGGCAAAAAAACAGTTTTATTACATTTAATAATGACAGCTGGGAGCGATTTGTTGACTTCGCAACAATGTAGCGCAAATTCTATTGCAGAGAGAGTTATATCGTTATCGAAATGAAGAATCGTACAGCCAACAAGTGCCAAAGTTGGAAGAAAAGAGAGCAAAACTTCAGACAAAAACTCAATTTATTAGCTTAAAATATTTTCATAGAGATGCGCTTACTTATAGCGATCACACGTGTGTTTACAAACACAAAACCGTATCCATACTATGTATACAATTCTGATAACTGTTGTACGGGCTTAATCGTACATCAGTGATCAGTTAGTATTGCATGTCGATTTTCAGTCACTTAAATTTGAGCATAGACTGTGAAATAAAAGTGTTTGTTGTGTGCGTGTGTGCGTGCATGCGTGTGCGCATGCGTGCATGCGTGGGGGCATGCGTGCGATACGTAGCATAGTCAATCCCTTTGATGTTGAGGGTACTGATCTCCCACATCTGACCTCTTACGTCTTCAGGTGTTGTTGCTCTGATAAGTTGAAGCAAGACTTGTTGGGAGCAGAATAAGTTAGTGCCAGTAGCTTTATATCCTTTTGTAAAGAAAGACTGCAACAGGAATGTGACAACTTCTTCGACCCCATCAAGCGTCGAAATCTTTCAACATTTGAAATGATCTAAAGGAAGACAGTAACACAGGTTAAAGGAAATAATGTAACATTGAAAGCTGATACACCAGGAAAAGACAGCATTACATTAGTGTATAGTTGATGTACAATTGGCTATAGGCCGTAGGTCATGTGCTATTTATATGCTTACTTTCAGACTTTCATGCAACAGGTGTGGGGACAACTTAAAATTATCATAGACTGGTTGGGTATTCACGCTAGATCAATAAATGTAATGTCCCCTGCGCATGTCATTTAATGCGTGCGCATGTCATTTAATGCCTGCGCATGTCATTGTGTTTCAGTTTGTGTTTTACTGAGGTGGGGGACAAAACTGGGATACACTATTTTGGGTTTCGTTTTACGTCCTGTTGTTATCTTTCGGGGGGGGGGCTCCTTTTGCTGATGTTACTACTGTTGGTGATGGTGCTGCCGCTGCTGCTTCTATTACTGTCACTATTGTTGCTACTGTTGTGTTTTGTTGCTGCTGTTATTGCACGCTGTTCTTAGTTTTGTTGTAGCTGCTGTTGATGTTGTTACTGCTGCTGCTATTGTTTTTGTGCTGCTGTTGTTGTTGTTGTTGTTGCTGCTGCTGCTGATGTGGTTGTTGTTGTTGTTGATGGTGGTGGTGGTGGTGGTGGTGTTAATGTTTTGATTGTGGTTTTGGCATTAGTGTGGGCCTCCTTTCTATTGCCCTCTGATGTTGCTGCGACATGGGGGGGGGATTGAGGGCAGGCAGAACGAAAACCCTCAAGTGGTCGGTTCTACCACATATATGACACCTAGTTATTTTGCCTTCTACCATGTATATAGTTGTGTCTCGTTAGGGTTAGGGAGGTATATCATGTCCGATTCCCGGCATTTTGGCTGATATTAATGTGTAGTATTATGTGCGGAATCTTATCTAGTCATTTAGGTTTTATCTGGATCAGTACCTCCAATCCAATTCCTCCAGGACAATGCATGCTGCAACACACCAGATGTCTACGTTTGGCGACATATCCATCAATTTCAACTTTACCCCTCGCCGAATGAGATATGTATGGATGTGGACAAATTCTTCAATCCTGCATTGGACGGGGAAATGCTTCTAGGCGATGGCGTGTGGCAGGAATATCACTGTGATACGTCCGTAGTGTCTGGCATGGGTGACGAACTCAACGTCTGTCCAGATTCCTCACAAGCGCCTCTCCGCCTCTGTATTTGATGCCCTTTCTATTCTGCGGTTCTCGATCGACAAACACCAATATATAATTGTTCTCGGCTTTTTCTCGAGAAGTTCAGGGGCACTGCCAATAATGACCTCTCAACACCTCTGCGGATAAGCTCTTTCGCTTCTTAAACAAACTTGCACATATTTCATCGATCCCGGATGGATGAAAGGCAAAGTTGTGGTGAGATTTCAATTCAGAATGTAAAGGGCCGGAACAAGTACCGCACGTCCGATGCTTTAACGATTGTACCAATCCACTGCCATAATAATAATAGTTGTTTTTAACATAGGCACAAGGCCAACAATTTCAGTACTTGACTGGTACTTTACTTTATCGACCCCGGAAGGATGAAAGGTAAAGTGAACCTCAGTGGGATTTGAACTTAGAGCGCAGTGAGCAAGAACGAATACTATTCTGTCCAAGGCGCTAACGATTCTGATAATTAGCCACCTTGTGAGAAAGAACGAATACTTGGCACAAAGCCGGACATTTTAGGGGAGGGGTTAGTCGATTAAATCTACCTCAGTACTTGACTGGTACTTTGTTTATCGACTCCAGATGGATGAACGGTGAAGTTGGCCTCGACGTTGTTTAAACTCAGAGCGTAGTGAGCCGGAACGAATACTGCAAGGCATTTTGTCCGATGCGCTAACGATTCAGCCAATAATAATAATAATGATACTAATAATTGTTTCTAACATAGGTACAAGGCCAACAACACTAATACTTTACTGGTACTTTATTTTATCTTCCCCGGAAGCATGAAAGGTAAAGTTGACCTCGGCAGGATTTGAACTCAGAGTGTAGTGAGCCAGAACGAATACAGCAATGCATACTATCCGACGCGCTAACGAAGAGCCCATACATACAATATCATCGACGTAAAACATGGAGGGGTGTGGTTACAATATATGTGGGGTTGACAAATAAATTATACAAAACGAGGGGAGGTGCGAAAGACGTTTTACAATGTTTTAATAAAACATGAAATAAATATAAGTATATTATAATACACACAATAATTATAGCACAATATATCAATTAAACTAAAAATTCCACCTGCGTTAATCAGCCCCCCCCCCCGGCCCGCAGTCCTGATAACGCGAACTTTTTAATTTCTCTATGTATTGTCTACAACTGGAAAGCCCAGAATCTTCCATGACCAGTTCTTGTGTCAGGGTGGGTAAGTAGCGGCCCACACCCTGCTGGTCATTGATATGTAAAATCTCATAGACCACAAGGGTGCAATTTTTCATTACCCGGTGTTTTCTGTGGCTGATGTAATCCGATCCCATCTGTTTCCCAATTAGTATTTCGTTTGGAGAGATCTGTCACATTTGATATACGTCATCAATCAGGGTTTTGTTGACTTTGCGAAGGGCAGTTAAATTGAATACTAAGGCTTCATCTTGAAGGGATATGGGCTCCCCTTCACAGGAAGTGGATTTCTCCTCGCCGGAGAGGCTCTTCTGCACAGGAGATGGGCTCCCCTTCATGGGAAATGGTTTCTTCTTTACCCCTTTATGAGCAATGGGTTCTTTTTTACCCCTCCTCGCACATTTTAAATAGATTCATAACATAATTCCTAACGTTTAGATTTTAACCAGCAGAAATATTTTCCTTCCTCAGTAAACCACGTCAGATTCATAAGTAACTGTTAAGTTCAATACTTTTATTTTCGACATGATACACGTAGTTAACCTGGAGAACGACGGACGAAAAAGGAACCACAACAATGATATTTATAGATAGGTTGATTGGACCAGTACGAGTTAGATGTCTTGACCGCTAATACAGTGATACCGGGCATCAATGATATACCACTCAGTTATGTTTTATAAATAACACAATATAGAAATGGAAGAAAAGTGTGTCTACTCATGCTTGATGCTGCTCAATGATTCACTGTGCTCAAATACTGGCGGGTAACCAACGAGGGAGCTTCTGCGTTTTCACTAGAACTGCTAGAAATAACAGCCACAGAAAACCTTCAAATTACACTTAGCCATCTTAGTAAAACTATTGAATGAATAATGTACTCCAGGATAAACTATGCAGGAACAAAATGATGGGATGGTCACGGTTCGAATTCTTTTGATCATAGTTGGGCTAGATCAGGACCGAATTGGGGGCTAAACAATAACAAGAACTGCGGTTTAGCGAGCAAACGTAATACCTAAATAAATGCATTGAACAAACAATAAAACAAATATGTATTTCTGGGTATTTATTTTCGTACTTCTTGGTTCGGAGTTCAAATCCTAAGAAGATAAACTTTATTCACTTTCTCGCTTTAATATCAAGTACATATGCATCAATAAAGTATTTGGGTCGATATAATCGATAAAATGACGTCCGTAAAACTTTTCACTTTCTGGCGAATACACCATTTAATACATTTAATACACATTTTAATACACCACATATGTGTTTAGTTAAGATGAACATAAAACAAAGTACTAATTGCATAAACATGACTTAAAACTGAAAATTAATTTATATAATGTCGAAATAACCAAACACTACACGTAATCTCCGCATTCTGGTATATGTCTAAAGAAAAGAAAATGCATATTGCTTGTCAGGAAATAAGAGAAATGATAGATCGTTAGAATTGGTTTTTACATCTTCTTAAATCAATCTTCAGATTACTTTTTTTCACGTAAACAATAAGATTTATGTTAGAAAATACAGAAATAAATGATGTAATCTTTTAAAGATTTACGAAACAGTTGACATCACACATGTACAACCATAGATTTGCTAACATTTTATGAAATCAAAAGGAAAACTATTCCGATGCAATCACACAGAAGGAATATAGCAATCTATTGTTTCTATTAAAAAAAATAAAATAATGATAATGATAATAATAAAATCAATTTGAATTATTTGTTTTCGAGTTTTAATTTTAATTTTCTCTAGTTGTGTCAATGCAATTGGATCGATAAACGATCTGTCGGAGAAAAAATTAATTTGGCAGTATATAAAGAACAATAATAAAAACTAACAGCAGCAGCAGCAGCAGCAATAACAGTAGTAGTAGTAGTAGTAGTAGTAGTAGTAGTAGTAGTAGTAGTAGTAGTAGTAGTAGTAGTTAGAATATTAACATTGCAAATAATGATAAAGAAAAACAATGGAGAGAAAAACTATGATCTACAAATATCGACACAGAAGGAGTAAGCCAGAATGAAAGCATATAATGGTTCAAGAGATCTGGACTAAAAGTAGAATTGGAGGGTGTTATTGTAACTGCACAGGATAAGTGCCTAATCACAAATAATTACAAGAACAAAATAATGAAACAAGAGACAAGGCAATACAATCTGTACAATGAGAGACAGTTGATAACATCATTTATGGCCGTCCTGTCCTTTAAAATCCGAGTATATCCAAAGTAAATCGTCCAGATAATATAATTATTTCTGTACTTTGTTAGACGTCTTAATTCCTTGTGACAAAAACATCGCCCCCGGAGGAGGCCTAAAAACTGTCAAAGTACAAAGGTCTTAAAATTAACTCTTAACATCCTGTAAGACCTGGTCCCACATGACACTGCATCAACAAATTGATATGAATACTTGAGTTATATATATGATGAAAGTGAACCTGTGTTTCTTACCTGTAAATTTAATAATAAATAAGTTGCAAATAAATCGTTGTTAAGCATTTCATGCTCAATCATTGCAGGACTTAAAAATGTATGACATGATGTTAAGCGTTAAAGTAAGCAAGATGTGGAGTATAAAAGTAAACACGGTACTAATAATAATATTTAGAGCACAAATTATGATAAAGAAGAAGAAATACATATACACCATACCAGGTCTTACAACTCTACTCATAGTCCGAACAATAGTTTTGCTAGGCACAGCCCACATCTTACACAGTACACTTTCTGCACAACTCACACAACATAGTATATACAATCATTACCCAATAATTTAAAATAACCCACAAAATAACCTACAGTATAACCGCCCAATAATATAACATAACGTACACAGCACAAATTCTACACAATCACGCCCCCACCAAACCAACTACATACTTTTGCCAAATCTGATAATTCAACAGATTGCATACACCACATCTTCACAATTTACATCCAGTAATATAACACAACTCATAAACATCACACAACACATACCCGACGCAATGACCTCCCAGCTTTATAACACATAACACAACTCATAAAAATCACATACGAAACTTAATACCCACCCCCAAAATAAAAAATAAAAATAAAACTCACATATAACACACTGTACAAAACAAACAGACAAAACACTAAAGTAGCACTAGAAAGGAAAAAAACGTACTCTATAAACATTGCAAAACATACAAACATACAAAACATACAAACCCAATTCTAGATTCCAAATGACAATGTTGTACCTACTTCAGAAACACACACCACAGGAATACGAAAGTACACCTATTGAGGCAGGAGAAGCTCTTATTAAGCTGTTAAAAATATGATAATAAGAATTTCCAACGATGATGACGATAATGATGTACATTTTGAAATTTCTATAGAGTTTTTTTTAAATAATTCGTTAAGACATTAATGTTTTGAATAAATAAATAATATATACGGACAATATCGGATGCATTACATTATGAGCCATTGTGTCTAAAAGAACACATTAAAAATGATCAGTTTGTATGTTATTATAATTTCTTTCTTGCCTTAATAGTTTTTCTCTGTTAAATCTAGTATGAAAAATTGACTCAGAAGGGCATTTTAAGTAAAGGCTTTTTTCAGGAGATGTTTATTAGATGATGACATATCTCCTGTGGATTGCTATTATTAGAAAATTATCACCTAGAGTGTCATACTTCAGTAGACATAGGATAAAATATCATTCCGTCAGTGATAATTCTTTTCATCGTTGTTCGTTAAAAGCCAATTATGATGGTGATTTCATCATAAATATTAATGCAATTTCTCTCTTTTAGCTTTCGTATAATACCCGATCATATATCAAAGCTGTAGTTATTTTCATAGTTCAATTAAAAATTTACTAGTTTTGCTAATCTAAGAGTTGAAATACTACTTTCTATGATGAATAAAATATATTACAATATTTTAGAAATATTCTTGTCACCACTCAGTTTTACAATGCTCTGTAAGGTGCGAAGCTATTTTTTTTTTTTGTAAAGAGACAAAGAATAATACTGTCGATAATTAGATCGATATATCTCGAAGAAATCAATGGCAAAGTTGAGCCCTATAATATATGAGCTGAAAATCGAAACCATTGTAATTAAATGTTGATATATATTTATTCAAGTGCTCATCTATCTCAGTATGTGACCAACTATATATAAACAATACAGATAATTTTAGCGAAATATATTGAAGGTTAATTTCATTCTGTGTGTATATATGAAATGAATATATCCCGTGTATTAAATATATTTACAGACATTAAATATTACACGTCCACACTGATAAGCAGTTCAACAAAGTATGGTTGACAGATAAAGAGAGTTGATCATGGGGTTGAGAAAGGTAATGCGATCATTACTGGAGACAAAAAAAAATACTTCTGTTGTACCTACTTCAGAAACATAATAGGGGTTTACATCTCTTTCCACAAAGTGATATTATTCTAGCTTCTAGCACAATACATTTAATAAATGCACTTTTTTTAAATATTCTATTCGAATGTTTCACCATTCTGCCATTACTAAAGGAGAGAAATGCAACACGTGCAGCTATAAATATATTTAGGCTTCTGGAGATTTACAAAGTGAATTTAAAATGTTATCTCCTGAGACAAGCATGGAAATACATACATACATACATACATACATGCATACATACATACATTCATACATACATACATACATACATACATACATACATACATACATACATACATACATAC
>JAOPJM010001971.1:9448562-9466538 GCA_027124095.1 Muusoctopus leioderma | reverse complement strand
TATGTCTTTCTCATTTCTTGTTTTTGTTATCATATCTATTATTATTATCAGTTATATCCTGTTTTAATTATTGTGTGAGTTTTCTTTTCTGTAATTGTTTAATTATTTGTATCATCAACATTTTTAACGTGTCCCCCCATCATTCTATAAAGTCTTTCTCCCTCCCCCGTCTTTTTTTTGTATGTTTCTTTACTCCACCACACATGTTTGTACACTGTATTTTATGTCTTTTGGCCCCTTGTGGCCAATAAAGAAATTATTATTATTATTATTATTGTTTTTGTTGTTGCTGCTGCTGCTGTTGTTGTTGTGGCTGCTGTTGTTGTTGTTGTTGTTGTAGGTTTCTTCATTTTTCACGATTCCGGTTTCAAAATAACTTCAAATTAACCGTGCTAAAACTTGTCATGACGTCTCCATTTTATAATAAACCGCAAACTTCTCTGGAGGTAACATTTATAGTAATTAATCAGTTAATGAAAATATTTCTCACATATGGCATCAAGTTTCTAAGAACAGAGTGTTCAGCAAATGCCAACATAAAAAATAGCAAAAAAATGAAAACAAAAAAAATTCTTTACTATCTCAAGCTATGTAAAATAATCTCTAAAAATATAAATAATCTATCTTTTCTAGGAACAGAAAGCAATGTTAAACATACTAACAAGTAAAACTAGTTTAACTAGTCGTTGTTTCGCTCTAGGTTAGTATTGTTAGAGCAGACCTATGAATTAAAGGAATTCGAGCCATGACCATCCCATCCATTTTAAGGATTTGAAAAACTACATTATCTAGTGTTTCCTTTCTTTATTTAGGCTTATTTAAGATGGTAGGATGTGATTTGAGGGTGATTTGACTGCCATTTCTATCAAGTCGAGTAACCGCCTAGAGGCTCTCTCTCCTGTTGTCTGGAGTTTAACTAGTAATCGGTACATCCAGCCTTACTGAAATTCCATGCACTGTGTAATTACATTACTAAAGAACATTTTCTCCCTATAGGCATTTTAGTTGTGTTAAAAACACAACATTCTCTACATGACCGGTCAGCCTGCCAGACGCTAGCGTTTCGAGGCTCTCATCAGTGACAAACTAATCGATCATATGCGCTTCTATTGTAGTATCAGTCTTAGAATACTTTGACTGATTGTGTGTATTCGCTTGCCAGGCTGATCTAAAAATAGCATAGACACACAACACAGCAGAAATCAAAACAAAGGTGTGTACTGTATATATAACACAGATGTCTAAATGTTCACTACATGGAACATTCCTAACAGATGGATCCTTGATTTCTTTTTGTTTATGTACCCTCACTCGGTCTATTAATTTTGTTCCTGTTTGACCGATATAATTCTCATTGCATTGGGGACATGTAATGCAGTAAATTAGATTTTTTATTTTGCAATTCATATTTTCATTAACCTTGAATTCTTTCTCATTCTTGAACGTTTTGATGTTGCCCTGTTCAATCAAATCACACGTCCAGCAACGAGGGTCTTCACATTTTGTTACCTGCTTAATTTCTTCTTCCGAAGTAAATTTCGCCTTTTAAGATTTGGTGGTTGTCTTCGGCTGTTGAGTATTTGTGACTCTTTAATGGTTTTACTTAGACTTGATGACTGGTGTAGAATCGGAAGGTAAAACCCTTAAAGAGTCACAAATAATCAACAGCTGAAGGCAACCACCCAATCTTAAAAGACTCTTAACAAAGGTGAAATTTACTTCGGAAGAAGAAATTATACAGGTAAACAAAATGTGATTTGATTGAACAGGGTAAAATCAAAAGTTCAAGAATGGGAAAGAATTTAAGGTTAATGCAAATATGTTTGATTCTATATAAGGCTTGGCTGAATCTAATAAGCACAATTTGTAGGTGTCAAAATTTTCGTCGCACTTTCTGCGACCTGTTCACTGACTAGGTTCCACTGCAACTGATGTTTGAATACTGGCAAGATTTAAGTTTAGCAAATCTTTTTTTTTTTTGGAAAATATCTTTTTGTTTTTCCTTTTCCTTTTTCCTCCCTCTTCTTCTTTTCCTTTGTCTAGGTCAGTAGCTTAGAATTTCATAGCATGGTTATTCTGGCTTTGAATGGGATTCCTGGGTGTGTACATTCTCACTCTTACTACCTCTCTTCTTTCCTTCCTCCTTTTTTTTTTCTTCAATAGCATTTTCAGAATTTAATATCTTTACAAAGATGAGGTTTGCAGGTCATGACCCCAGAATGGAGACAGTGATTGGGGATTGGTAACAACAATAGTATTAGCAGCAATAACGTAAAGGTAGTGGCAGTAGTAGTAGTAGTAGTAGTAGTAGTAGTAGTAGTAGCAGCAGCAGCATTAGTAGTAGTAGTAGTAGTAGTAGTAGTAGTAGTAGTAGTAGTAATTTGTTGAAGTGGCGACAACTCTCGTGTGCCGAACTAAATGCCTTAGAGTATTGTGTCACGCACGTTTATGTCCTGAGCTCAAATCGCAATGCATTCAGATGTCACCCTTCGGAGGATGATAAACTTAGTACCATTGAAATACTCATGTAACTGAGGTGACAATCAATTACTGACTACACTCAAAATTTGTGGACACGTACCTAGGTTAAATATAACTATCATATTACTAGAGGAGAATGTGGATTAGCAGAATCGTTAGAGCGTCAGTCAATTTATTTCTCCCGTGGTGCCTACCATTTCGGTGCAGGGTCCACATTCGTGCATGTTGATACAACTGAGATATTGATCCAATCGATGCGTCGCTCCACCTGACATTGGAGGTCTATCAATGTAATCCGGGTCCCGAATGATCTTTTTTTCCGCGAGGAGGAGGCTAGTGAAAGGAAGGTGAATTTATACCCAGAACCCAAAATGCCAGAACAGCTATCGCAAGACAATGCTGTTATAATTGCGCGAACCGCCTGCTCTGGCTTAGTACTTCAGGTAAATATTACGTCGTTGGTATATGGATGTAGAGTTTAGAGACCCGGAATAGATAACTCAAGGCATCCCACACTATGGTCTTACAATTCCGCTAATCCGCTGCCCTGGACAAGTATTTTATTTATAGACCTTGAAAGGTTGAAAGGCAAAGTTAACCACGGTAGGATTTGGACGCAGTGGACAGAGAACTGAAAAGAATACCGCAATACCGTCTGACACTCTAACAATTCCGCCAATCCATCACCCTGGACTGGTACTATATTTATAGACCTTAAAATGTTGAAAGGCAAAATTAGCTTCGGCGGGATTTGAAGTCAGTTTGCAGAGTGCCGGAACAGATACTACCAGGCATTCCGCTCGACGCTCCAACAATTCTGCCAACCCACCAACCTGGACTGGTACTTCATTTATCGATCTTGATTGGAAGAATGAGTCAATTGACCCCAGCATGATTTTAACTCAGAGCGCAGAGAGCCGTGACAGATACCGAAAGAAATTCCGTTCGACGCTCTTAAAATCCCGTCAAAGCACCACCCTAGACTGGTACTTTTTTAACAACCTCCAAACGATAAATGACACAGTTGACCTTGGTGAGATTTGAACAGAGCGCCTGCAGAGAGCCGGGACATATAGAGCAAGGTATCCCGTCCGAGTTGTAATAATTCTGCCAAATCGGCAGACCAAATAACTTACGCTATTTAATTAACATCCTTTACATTGTATATTCAATTCTCGCCGAAGTTAACTTTGTCTTTCATCCTTCCGGGGTTGATAAAATAAATACCAAGTCAAGTCATATAGCTCGATATTATGCACTGCTTTCCTCTCCCTCTCTCTCTCTCTCTCCCCAATATAGCTGAGCACCCGTAGATGGATACGTATGATCACGAAAAGTTCAAAAATTGTCTCTATCTATCCCCATTAATGAATGAATGAATGAATAATAGTAGAAATAAAAAAAAATTAAAAAAAGTACTATCGTAGTAGATTTGTAGAAATGTTGAAGTATCTTAGAGTATATATAGTTACATGCCTTCAGGTTTCGAGTTCGAATCACATCAATAGTAACTTTACCTTTCAACCACAGCGATATATCGGTAAAATAAATACCATGTCGATTCATTCAATCGATTATATACACCTTCTCTATTATAACTTGCTGGTCTTATGCTCTCATGTAACAAATCATTATTATTTCTACTGCTGCTAATACTACTTTTACTGCTGCTGTCACTACCACATCTACTACTATTACCGCTGCAACTACTACTATGGCTACTACTGCTGCTGCTACTACTACTAGTAGTTCTTTACCACTCCTACAACTAATGCTACTACTGTTACTACCGCTCATATAAAGTAAAAAGTAATTAATTTGTATAAACTCTAAATTAATTATGAAAGAAGAAATGTGTGTGTGGGTGGGAAGGTAATAGTAGGAAGGTTGTGTGTTTTTTTTACTTTTGCTTATGACCACCATAAGGGAAATACTACTAATAATTCAACTACTACTACATCTACTACTATTACTACTACAACTACTACACTACTACTATTACAACTACGACAACAACAACTACTACTACTACTACAACTACTACTGTTACTAGTGCTCATATAAAGTATGAAGTAGAAAGAATGAGAAATAGGGGTTGATAATATGAGTGAGCGTGGTCTTTTTACTTTTTTACTTAGTGACCACCATAAGGGAAAATACTTGTTTTAGAGAAGGATAGAGAAAGCGAGAGAAACTTGTAGAGAAAGAAAAAATATACCTTGAATTACAGCGAATGAGGCATAGCTGGAAGGTGAGAGAGACCGGTGAGAGAAAGAGTGTTGCGCCTGTGTGTGTGTGAGAGAGAGAGAGAGAGAGAGAGAGAGAGAGAGAATTGTGTTTGTGTGTTTGTGTGTATGTGTGAGAGAGAGAGAGACAGAGACAGAGATGTGATGTGTTTGTTCGTGATGGGAAAAAAAATAAGCATAGGTAGATAGTATAGGCGAGAAATAGAGAAATTAGCTAAGCGCTTATAGTAAGATAGATAGAAAGATACGATCGATTGAAGTGGAGATAAAGGAGAGAAAACATAAATAAATGAATAAATATAAATAAAAACAAACGATATTGCGAATCTATAAATATGTTAAAAAGAATAAACGGAAAAAAAAAAATGGAAGAAAAAAATAAGAAAAGAAAAAGCCCAAAACAAAACAAAATAATGTCATGAAGAGTTTATGTAAATGATGAGGTGGAAGCTACTGGAGAGTTCAGTAGCAACTATATAGACACTACGTAGTGGATTTTACACGAGCGAGCATTTCGGAAAGACGGAAAGACGGAAGAAATCAGGAACTACAATCGACAAGTTGTGTGTTGTTTTTAACTAGAGGTAGTTAGAACTAGAAAAGCATGCAGTGGTGACGAGTACAGTGCTGTTGCTTCACAGTGGACAAGAGATATTTACAATGCAGGAGCAGGAACATTGTGAAAATTTCGGGATGAAGAGAAAGTGCCGAGAAAGTACAGTTTCGTGGAAAGAAACAAGGTGAATTATTATTATATGAAATATACTTTTTTGTGTAAGGAGGAGAAGAAGAAGACGAAGAAGAAAAGAAGAAAAAGGAAGAAAAAAAACATGCATCACCACACAAGCATCAACAACACTATCAGCTGCAATTATAATACTAATATTAGTAATAATAATTTGAAAGATGAATATTTTTATGTGAATTTAAAACTTGAAATATAGACAATATATACATACACATAAATATATCATACATACGCATAAACACACGCACACTCAAATACACACGCTCATTATATATATATATATACATACACATATACATATACACACATTTCTCTCTCTCTATTAACACACACACACACACACATATATATATCACTATACATATACATTATACATATACACATTTCGCATTACGTTGCTTACCTACATACAGTACATTATACACTAAACTAAGAGAGAAAAGAATTGAAAGTTTAACTACTACAAATGTACAAAGGTGCGAAAAATACTACTACTGCAACTGGTGACATTTGTTTTGTTTTTGTTATGTTTTAAAAGTTATTTTCTACATATTGATTCTTTTGTTTCGAGTATTTATCAAAACGATTTCGCCTTCGAAATTTAACACGGTTTTCAGTATGAGAATGACAAGTATCCGACTTCAATTAATTGGTAATTAATTTGTATTGGAGGTAAATATTTGTTTAAATTGAAAAAAAAACCCCCAAAAAAACCAAACAAAACAAAACACAAACAATCCGTATACTGGGAATTGGTTGTAATGAATTTAACAAAATATATTCCAAATAAATGCTGTTTTCTACTTTAGAAAAATATCAGATGGTTTGAAGTGATATGTTCAAAATAATAATAGTACTATAATAAACCCAGAATATTGGGAAAATCAAAACAAATTGAATAATAATAATAATAATAATAATAATAATAATAATAAATTCAATAATAGTAACAATAGAAGTGATAAAAATAACAACAGCGACAAATATGAGCAAGAAAACAAAAGTCCAGCTGGTAGTAGGTAAACAACAAATTTTAATTTTGAAGACAAAAAGGATACTGAAAGTAAGCAGAAGTATCGTGAAATGTGAATGTGTTTAATTTAAATCTTCTACAGGTATGCATTTAAGTTTATTTTGAAAATTATAATGTTTTGTGAGCACGGCTACCTTATTTACGGTATACATCCTAATCTCGCTTTTACTTACATTTTGTTTGGAAGGCGAGTGTAAGAATGAATGAATGAATGCATAAGTGAGTTTGTCAGAAAAGCAACAAAATAACCGAATGAAGGAAATAGAGAAATTAAGAGGAGACTTCTATATAATAACTAGAGGAAGCGAGAGATGAATGAAAGATTGAGATAAAAAGAACCAATTATAGATATAAGAAGAAGAAAAATATAGCATCGTATATTACACTTTGAAGTGAAATGTAAGATCGAACCACCGGAAATAGTTTTATTATATCAAATAGGATTAATTCGTTTTTACCTTTTTTTTAAAAAAGTTGATTTACTCAACACTGGAAAGAGAGAGGTGTAAGCTGACAAGAGATAACTAATCAGTTATATAAATATCGATATACTCAGACACACCTATGGCATTTCCGAACGATATCTTTGAACTTTCTAGACATTGTTAGTAGTTATCACGTCATAAAATGAATCAGGTCAATTTCTTTTTTTCTTCTTCTATACATGCCTGTATATGCTGCAGTATGATAGAGGTTTTTCTTCTTTTTAAGATATGGCTCAGCGTGATGATCACATTGCGTATACATGTATAAGATAATGGCACTTTAAGAAGAATATATACGCATATATATATATATATGGATTTAGTAACCTTTTACTTGAATCAGCAGCGTGTACAACATGGGCTATTAACGCTTCAACAAACTGGACCCAGCAATCAACAATTAATGGATGGAGCGTACTGGGATTGTTTATGCATCTTCTTCCACACCATTAATGAAAACGTGTCATAGATATCTTCACAAAAATTTCCAGCCACAAGAACCCACGAAATCAGCGAAATTAAGTGTTTTAAAAAGAATTCTTCGATTTACAAAACGATTGTGGTTGATCCTTTCTTTCGTATGTACACTGATGTGTATATCACTTTATATGTTTCTTTCAGCTAACTGTTGCCGGCTATTAGATTTCTCTAGTGGATTTCATCCGGCTGTGCCTTTAGAACCAGCAAAATACGAATCTGACAACGGTTTGAAAGGAAAGTCTTTACCGTACCGATTTCAATGGAATTTACCCGGTCGGATACATAAAATTAGCAGTTCCATTCCTAGTAAAAAGATTTCTCGGCATCAAAGCAATTCCTACAAAAGAAAAAAATCCAAATCCGGAAAGGCAATTGTGATGAAGAAACCGAAAATTTCATATAGATTTGCAAAGCCACCCGAATCAGTTAAACATATGTATCCTGGTCCATTAGTTTCTTCCCATACAAAACGATCTAAAAGTTACAAAAGTATGAATGCAAAAGTTGGCAATAAGAAAAATTACAAAAAACGATTCAACAGAGACCAGCGCCAAGCCTCATTAGCAATAAATAAGAAAAACATTTATGCTGTGGTTCAAAATAGCAGTGGTGGAGGCACTCACTACGGTGAAAACAGTGGGAAGTTTTTCGACCAATTATCTTCAGCATGGCAAAACTCTTGGTTTCGTCATGTAAATGAGAAAAAAGACTCTTCTCTTCATAATTACAGCACTCGGAAACATATCATGTCTCTATCAGAATACGAAAAGGATAGTGAACTTGTACCGACGGATAAGGTATTAAAAACTAATATGAACGCAATAAAATCGTCTGGAGTTGGAAACAGTCTGGTGTTAAGCAAAGAGTATTCAAACCACGAATATATAAACAACATCAACGTCATTAAAAACAATACTAAAGACAACAACAGCAGCACAAACGATTTCGAAGATGATATGACAAATGGAAATAAAGACGGCGGTGACAACAACAACAACAACAACAACAACGGTGATAAAAACAGCAACAATAACAAGCCACATGTTCAGTTACAAAGAATTCGACATAATGCTACTAAAAAACTTCCGCAAGCTATAATAGTCGGTGTGAAAAAATGTGGAACCAGAGCTCTTTTGGAATATCTGCGTCTACACCCCGATATGAAGGGCACTGGGCCGGAACCTCATTTTTTCGATAAACATTATGACCGAGGCTTAGAATGGTACAGGTAAGTCTATTTTGGAACAAGACTTTCTTGAAATTGCATAATCATCATCATCATCATCATCATCATCATCATCATCATCACCATCACCATCACCATCATCATCATCATCATCATCACATCATCAGCAGCAGCAGCATCATCAGCATCATTAGCACCATCACCACCAGCAGCATCAACATAATCTCCATCATCATCTTTGTATTCATAGTCATCATCATCATCATCATCGTCGTCGTCGTCGTCATCGTCATCATCATTATATTTATATGTTCCTTATCACCGACACCATCATCATCATCATCATCATCATCATTATATTCATATCTTCCTTATCATCGACGTCATCATCATCATCATTATCATCATCATCATCACGATCATTATTTTCATCACGATCATCATCGTCATCATCAGCAGCAGCATCCTTGTCACCTTGTTCATCATCATCATCATCATCACCTTTATATTCATATCATCATCAAGGTTATCATGATCACCATGATGATGATCATCATCATCATCATCTCCATTATCACTATTATCATCATTGGCATATATAATACAATTTCTCTTGATTTGTTTTCCAATTCTGATCCCCCCCACCACCACCTTATTTTATCCCCATATGCCTTGCTTTATTTAGTTACTTACCTCTACGTTCTGATTTCAAATCCTACCGTTAGTGGCTCGGCGTTTCCTTATTCCATGATCTATCAAATAAATATTCTGTGATAAAGAATTTGAGATTCTATTTTTAATGTTGTTCTTTTCACTATTGCTTATCAGATCTGTTAGGCATCCGGTTCTATATTTTGCTATACATCTTATTTATTATCTTGCCATATTCAAAACTACTTAATTCTTACTAAGGTTTTGAATGATCCAGCTTCATACAACTTTCGTCTATAAATGTTCACACCCTCAATATTCCTACCCAGACGTAAACACATTTAAATATACTCAAATACACTCGCACATCATAACAGTGGACAATAAGTACTAACACATACTTACAGAGATGTATATGTATATTGAAAGCAATGTATAAACGACACGTATGAAAAGGGTATTTCTCAGTATATTTGAACTTCCGAGTTCTACAATAATCTGCAAGTCTTGTGGAATTAAATTGATTCTAAAATCTTTTAATTTTTAGGACATTGATAGTTAAGCTCAACAGATTCCTAGATATTAGTATTAATGTTGTCAGTTCCGTAATCCAAATTTATCAACCATATAAGAAATAAAAACAAAAAATAATTTATAGACTGCGTGTCTAGAGGTTGGCTGACTGATATCTTTTGAAAGTTTTCGTCAGAGGAGAAAGGGGAGCGCACATGACTCTTTTCGGGGCGTCCGAGACTCGTAGGAGAAAAGGAGGAAGTTATCCTTAGACGGGAGATATCGTCCGAATACGTAGTGTTAAATTAGGTGACAGATTAAGACTACCACCCAAGGACATAAATCATCCCTCTGACGAGTTTTCACACAGTTTCCGTATACCGAATTTCACTCACAAGGCTTCGATCGGTCCGCAGCTATGCTACGAAACACTTGTCCAATGTGCCGTGCTGTAGGATAAAACCGGAAACGACGTAGTTGTGAAGTGAACTTCATAACTACATGTTTATGCCTGCGCACAAAATTGATTATGTCTTAAATACATTCATCCGCGTTTACAAGATGCCCATTCTCGTATGTATGCAGTTACCAGATATCGACTCAATACAATCTATAGCATCAAATATTTCTATCTACAGTTCTTTACACTTGGTTACCTTGTAGACGCTTCAGTCACATATTTTGACATCCGTCTGTCTCGATAGACAGTGGAGTTTTGCACAACTGCTCAGTAAGGATTTGAGCTGTAACCGAACACGGGAGTACAACACTCTCTCACATTGTTTCTGCCGCTTTTCACAGTGGTACTGAAGTGAACCCAGCGGGGTGCAATCTTGGGTTGGGTGCATGGAGATCCTAGGTTGACCAGAATCCAGAATCTCGCTCTCGGCCTCACTGGTGTGATTCAAATGAGTGCAGAGACACCAGTTTAACTGCAGGAGTTGCTAGAAGAGTGTCAAGTCGAACACTAGACCACCTTAAGGGCTACACTCCAAATGTATATGTAGGATTACTCCCCAGCCTGTGTCTCACAATGCAAAGTTGGGAAACCGTAACCCTGGACAGGAACCCACATTAGGTACTATTAGCCGGAGCGATCTGAGTCATCATGCTCTAAACTAGGAACCGACTATCAGGGAATACAATTTCAATAAGTGTCCAGGTCCTGTATCCTTGTTGTTGTTTTTGCTGTTTAGCCCTAATTCAGCCCTGATCTAGCAGACCTATGATCAAAGACGTCCAGCCATGTTCATTACTTGTTTTGTTTTTTTCTGTATATCTACGACTGTAATGTCGAATGCGTCCTTATTTTTTCAAAAGACGGTACGGTGTGATTTGAGGGAGTTTCTGGCTTGTGACACTCGCATGTCGGACAATTAAGTAAACACTCCCACGTTTGCTCGTATCATTATTAATGTTTCTATTAATTTCTCATAACGATTCAATCATAACAGTATTTATATTGCCTCCCCACGAATGCTTTATTTCTATTTTAAATAAGTCTTTATATTTTCATAAGTTTCACGTCCTTTTTACGCAATGTTCTACTCTAAATGGATTGATATAACCATAAAGAGAAATTTATCTTTTACTTTAATTTTATTGTATATGTGCATATTTCTGATTTCCCTATTTATATATGAATATCCAAGAGTATTACCACTTGCTCATTTTGAGTGAGACCTTTTGCTAATAATAGCACAAGCACACAAGACAGCGGAGATCGAAATAACGATGTGTACATGTATATATAACACACTTATGTACACGTAAGTGTGTAACGGCTTTCGCTGTGGTTTAAGTCTCGGAAAAAAATATTCTCCCTATAGACTTTGTTAGTTGTGTTAAAAAACAATATATATATACTTTTGCTAATAGTTTATATTATATATTGTGTATCTTAATCTGAGAATGTTTACATATTGCCAAATGAACATAACTATCTTCTGCGTGTGTGTCCATATTCTGATTTGGCGAAAACTAAAGAACCAGTGACAATATACTCAATTGTTTCCTGGTGTTAATTTTCTTATCATAATTCATGTTTCCCAATTTAATTAGAAATTGACCGAAATTTATTATGAACATTTTGTTGCTACTGTGATGATTATTGTACGAGCATAGTCAACAAGCCGAACGTTTTGTGAGTGGAAAATTAGTGGGCAATAATAAGTACTCTGTTATTGTTAACTTCTCCCCAACACTCAACAGTCCTCTATCAACGTCTTCCATTCTTGTGATATATAGTGGCTGAATACCAAACTGATGCAAAATTGTATGCCTTTTAGACGGTTTCTAATGTTATAGTCATAACATTTAGATATGTTAAGTTTCAATCTTATACTACAGAAGCATATGACTGCAAACGTGTTAACGGCGAGTTTTGATATTTTGTTGATTTGTATCGTAACTTCTAGATGTCCCTCGCATTCAAACAGCTTACACGCACACAGTTTTCATTTTTGCCTCTGGACAAACATTTATTGAGAGCAAAATTGTCCAGTTGTTGTATTATCTCCCCCTCCAATGGAGTCCCAAATTAACTGTCTGAATTGCTAGTCTGTTTTGTTGTATTGTCATCCTTTTGCATAGTTCTAGTCCCAAGGTCATTTTAATATATATTTTCGCTAAATTACTTGAAAATATTGAGACCCTCAAGTTGGGGGGTCATTTTCAGCATATAATTTTAGGTCATCTATGAAGAGGGGATGGTAGATGATTGTGTTTTTCTCTTTCCATACGTATTACAGTAATGTGGCCTTTTTTATTAACCAATTTAAGACCAATAGGCATAGGATGATACTAAAACCAAATAAACTATCACCTTGGAATATCCAAGTAACTATTCATTTCTTAAGCATTTTTTATTCGATCAATATGGAGGAAGGGACAGTGCCCAATGCATTTAGAGACCCTACGAGACCAGTGAGATAGAGGTGGTTGACGTTCTTCTTGAACATGTGAGGTTGGCGCTTACAGCCTTGGTGACGTTTGATACTGTAAGAACTTTCGACTATTTCCTCAATAATCGTTTAAAGATGCTTATCATGATGTCATTACATTTGTGCACATCAACAAATTGATGAACCAGTCATGTGGAAAATAGTTCAGCTCATGTCCAGTAATTGATCCAGGCATATGAACGTTTCATTTTTAGTACGCCCGCATCATTCATTATCCTCTTGTTAATATGGAGATTAATCATTTTTTCTTTAGGACATACATGATCTACAACCATTCTAATCAACATGAATTAAATTACAGTCTTGTAAGACTTCAATCTTCCCGTTGTATAATATTTTGGCCAGCAGTATATACATTATAGGCAGACAAGTAATGGGGTATTAATAAGATTGGTCTTTCCTTGAATATCATTATTTTACTGCAAGTAAGAAACTATCTAGGTGCTTGGTCTAGGTTGATCAAGAGTGTGTTGAAGCTTGAACTTATTTGGCTGTGCAATATATCATAAAAGTCCGAATGTCATCCATGCCAAGATTTTTTCAGTTTCCGCCTGTGTTTAGAGCAAGTCTCCAATGAAATACTGTAGTGATGGGGTTTCAATTTCTATTGTCACCCCATAGTATTCTAACACGTTATCATATAAGTTGTTCTTGTTTTCGTTTTCAAACATGGGTACCGAAAATGTTTCTAATTTTTATTTCGGGGGGCATCTTAACTGCTTTTATGTTATTACCGCGTAATGCTAAATAGAATGTTAATGGGATGTTTTCAAAGACGTAGTTTTGAGAAAATAGTTTTCCCCTATTAATGTACCTTTTTAATCTATTATTTCATGTGAATATTTTTGTTTTAAGGATTCTAATATTCGGAGTAGTGTTTTTTCATTGTGTACGTTATGCTAACCTTATGGGATATATATTTTCTTTGCTTTCTGTAAAGATTATCTTCTGTCATATGGCTTATTTTCGTTCATTAATTATGTAAAGTGTCTCTTCTGTAATTTAATTTAGCCTTCCAATCGTCTATTGTATGTTGGTGTCTTTTATATTTTGTAACAATACATTGCTGTTTTACTCACGCATTTTCTTTTTTGTGTGTGAGTATGCAAGCGTATTGGAAATCGTTTAACTCACTTATAACGCTGGCTATTGACATGTTGTGATATCGAATTTCCCTTTCTACATTGCTTATCGCGTGCTTTAATCGACATTGGTATTTAATAGTGGGTTTTCTAAAACATTATTATTCATACGAGTTATTTATTCTTTTCTAGGTAAGTTCTTAAGCTGTTGATCATATATCGTATGTGTTCGCAAGTATAGTCAACTTCCGTTTCAGTCTCTACGGAATGTGACATAATTTTAGATTGTTTAATGCTTTGGTTAGGGGGAAGGGGTTGTGAATATAGATCTCGTAAGCGCTCAGTTATCGGTGATATTGAGGCGGATAGTGTTCATCTAGAACAGCTGCATTTTGACGGCTGAAGGAACAATTTGGGCAAGGAGAGAATCCTATAAAGCTGAAGTTCTGCCAAGAAAGGACTGTAAAATTGGCTAATGTGAGGAATGTGGAATGGACAGGATATGGGTGACGATAGGAAGATAGAGGAGTGAGTCGGATGTGCCTGACTGATCTTGGCACGAAACCAGCCAGTTTCGAGGAGTAGAGGCCACTGCAGTTCCGGTATGAAAGGTGGAGTGAGGAATGAAAACACATGTGTGCCTGAGTTTTGAACAGCAGAGGCTAGATTTATTGCCACCCTTTCGTATCATGATCTCAGGTGCTAGGTATATCTACAATATTAACATTGTTATTGTTATGCTCGTCGTTAATATAAATATTTCCGTTATAGTTAATAATAAAAATCATTATTATTAACAAAAGCAATAATTATGAATACTACCTTCATTAATGCTATTATCATCGCTAACATAATTCTCTAAATATATTGTTATACTCTTTACAGCCTTGATTTCCAAATTCCTCTACCAATGTCGTTCCTCTGTTATTTATGCTTTTTTTATAAGCTGCGTAGCTGCATTGATCAGGCATTCTTTTGTGATCAGACATTCTTTGTTTTGAACAGGTGGAATCTGAGTATAGTTGATCCCAGTACCGTAACAATGATCGCCTGTATAATACAGGAGCATTTATAATAGTCATTTCTTAGCATCAGACAACGTTAAATTTCTTTACTTCGTCCATCGTTTTTCTTCTTCTTTAACACCAATAAATGATGCCATTGTGTACTTCCTTGTACCGGCATATCTTAAGAAGACAAACAGCTATCAGTTGATATATGCATTGTTCATAGTGATTATGTTTCCGAATAAAACATCCGTATATAGTAAAATTTATATATTATTTATTTTACGGGGTCTTTTTATATCTTGAATTCGGAATGATGTAAAACACATTCACATAAGAAGAAATATTGCCCTATTATTAACATGTTTTTTAAAACAAATTGATGTGACTGTCTATCGCACCTCCAGGTGCAACTCTATTTTCCTGGTGTATGTGCAGCGTTGTCTATTTAGGGTGTACAATTTTATTTTTGCGGTTGGGTGGGGTTGTTATTGTTGGTGTTACTGTAGAGTTTCATCTGTTTTGTTTTGTGTTCAATGGGTAGAATATGTGCTAAATGATATTTAAGAATTTTTTTAGGGTGGTTATTGTGCTTTGTATGTGGTGTGTGAGTTGTGTTGTCTTATAATGCTGGATGATGATTGTGTAGAAATTGTTCGCTATCTATACTTTTGCTTCGTTTTAGGGTTCCTTTTGTCGTTTCTGGTGTTACTGTAGCGATATATCTGTATTTTTTATGTTGAATATGCGTTATAGGATTTTGTTTGAACATTTTTGTGATGATGGTGTTTCGTATGCGTGGCATGGGTTGTGTTATATTATTGAGTGGCTCTTATATGAGTTGTGCCAACAGTTTTTGATGTGCGGGATGTATTATAGTATTGGATGTCGATTATGTAAGAACATGTGTTATCCTATTATATTGGGTGCTGATCATGTAAAGGTGTTTGCTTTGTGATGGTGTTTCATTATTGGGTGATGATTATGCAGTATATGTGTTGTGAGCGTTGTGCAGAAAGTGTACTATGTTAGTTGTACTATTGAATTGAAAGTGTCATGTGAATGATGCAGGGCTGTACCTAGCAGGGCAATTTATCATATGTTGTGTAGATTTGTGTGATCCAGTATATTTTTAATGTTTTTTGTTCATAATATGTTTGTCCTACACAGTACTCCAATAATTATGGGCTCTATTTTTACTTTCTGAAGTATGAACAACACAAGATGAAAGTCAGGTTAAACCAGGCTTTACTTTACAAAAAATATTACATTCCTCCCTCACACAATATGAAACTACATACGTAAAATATTATCAGAAAAATTTGACAAAATTTTAAATGGAAACATATGATACACAATATTTAAGCGTAACCATAACTTTCAGTTGTTCTTTTAATGCTAGTAGAACGATACGTCACAGCGTCCATTGGCTGTTCGTTAGTGTGTAGTGTTTGGTCGGGTTGCTGTGTAGATGGTTCATCGGGAGTTAGCTTGGAGATGTTACTACGATTTGTTGGAATATTGATATTTAAGTTGGAGTAATCGTGTCATACCTAACCTCAACCATATATGAGGTGTCCCCTGAGAGATCTTAGTGATTAATGACTTCTTCACTGTTGGGGAAACGAATGAGAATATATTGAGGATTTGATTCCAGTAGCTCAATTCTTGGATCGTCCTTATTACGAATGTAACCCTTCAACAAACCCTTTTTGAGTTGGAACGCCATATTGGCATGCTCATTCTTATAGCTGTTTTTCGAGGAAAGGCGAAGACAGTTTCATGTGATGTTTAAATTGTGGATGTACACAAGGAAGATCGTATCGTATGCAAGGTCTTATATAAAACATATTTCCATGCGGCGATAGGTACACCTTTGATTCTAGACCTAATGCCCGGTTTTCCCGACGATTCCACCATGACGTTTTCACTGACCATTTCCGGTAGGAGATATGAAAGGTGAGTTGGGATGACCCTATAATGTAATAAAGACTTCATTTCGGAAGGAATGGAGGAGGTTTCTCTTTCTGAATGGACACATTCAGGTAAACTGAAAATAAATGTTCACGTGGTCAAGCAAGAAATTGTAGTCAACGAAGAAATGTTGCGGCAACAGAGAGCAAATGGAAAAAGACGGGCATATTCAGCGATAACAGTCAACATATATTTATTACTTAGCGAGAAGGTAACAGACCCTAAAAAACAATTATTATGCGGTCAAAGGGACACACAGATCTAATGAGTTGATGTTGCTTTACATTTTGACAAACGTGGCATCAAGAAACAACACATTGCCCCGAATGCGGATGATTTAGTTCCCGAATATAATGTTTGAATCTCGTTAAGCTAGAGTGGCACATATATTTAGGTTATTCTACGAAGAAGCACCGCAAAGTTTAAGCGATAGCACATCTGTAACAGAATTAAGAGATCCAGGACGATGTAAGACTTCGTAACAGAACGACATGAGTTCTAATCACCAGTGTGAGATTTTCTTAATTTTAATCTTAGTCTTCAGTGTTTACATATAAATATATAAGCTATGGATTTCTGATCAGCCACCCGAGTAAATCG
The DNA here is from genome assembly GCA_027124095.1 of Muusoctopus leioderma. Lineage (NCBI taxonomy): Eukaryota > Metazoa > Mollusca > Cephalopoda > Octopoda > Octopodidae > Muusoctopus > Muusoctopus leioderma. The sequence goes on along the minus strand of JAOPJM010001971.1, from coordinate 9,449,089 downwards.
TTTGCCTAAACGAAAGTGGGGCCACTTTTTGACAGCCTCAACTATCACATAATCACCCTTTTCTATTTGCAATTAATTTGTTACGGTAGAATTTCGTGACCAAGAAAAAAATGCTTAGAGGCCTACCATTTCGGTTAAGAGTGGCCGGGATGACAGCCTAAGAGGAGTCCGTTTCGACAGTAAACGACATATGTTCGTCTACTTTAGCATTGTCAGTCTCCATAATAACTAGCTTTAAGTCATTGATTGATGTTATTGTGACCTCAGAGAGCGGTAACAGAGCATTGATAAGAGGTCATATCATTTCAGACAAGTGAGGAATCTATTGGGAATAATAAGCGAACAGACTCGCCATACGAGATAAGGATTATTTATTAGTTGACGTGGGCATTTCTTTTAGTGGATATAAACCAAATGGTCAGGATGCAATTTGTTATAGTTAATTTTATAATCTAGAACAGGCATGTCAAACACGCGGCCCGCGGGCCATATGCGGCCCTCTTCAAGCACTGATGTGGCCCATCGAA
>JAOPJM010001971.1:9426977-9437362 GCA_027124095.1 Muusoctopus leioderma | reverse complement strand
TTGGGACTTGTCCATCCCTCCACTGTGGTTGAGCATAAGAGTTGTATTCCATTGAGCCATGTTGTGCTCCAGGAACTTATTATTATTATTATTATTATTATTATTATTATTATTATTATTATTATTATTATGGCATTTCCAACAGCATACTTTATTAAGTTTGCATCGCCTATGAGATGAATTGATGTAGTAATCATCCAACTAACAAAATAAACGAGGGAGCGTCTACTTGGTAGCTCGACTTGCTAGAAATTATAGCCAAAACACATTGAAATACTCTGAGTTCGACTTTCCATTTCTTCTTTCCGCGATCGATTGGATAAAATACTAATGAAAGTTCTCCCCCACGCAAAACCCATGACCAAGCACCTATGTCAATAAAGCAACACTGATGCAAGAGCTCAAAGCAAAAGAATACGAAACAATAAGAGTATAAGGATGCAGTGTCATTTCCATGGTTATTTAGTCTCGTTATTAAATTAAGTTTTGCGGTTAGACCACAATTGTCTTTTCGGAAGCTTTGAAAGAGGATCGAACCAACTAGTTTCATTGTTTTTTTAAGTACTCATTAATAGTGAGTTAGATAAATAAAGTATCAGTCTAGGGCAGAGGACTGGTGGAATTGTTAGAGCATCATATGGGATACCTTGTGGGATTTCTTCCAGCTCTATGGGCTCTGAGATCACATCCCACCATGTCCTATTAACGTGGAAGACTTAACCCGTCGTCCGGTTTAACGCCACCAACTGACCCATGGGTGCCTTTAGTAGAGTTGACTCTGTTGCAAGTACTCAGGCCATGTCTCCGACCTGACAATGACTTTCTCCTTCATTCCTACCGGTCTCCTACCTCTCTCCTGACTAAGCTATAACAAAAATTCGCTTAACTCAAGGTACGGCATGGTATTCTAGGAAGGCTACTTATTAAAATATAAACAAGATTGTGAATGACAGAACTCATTTACATAATGTTACATGTGTGAGTGCAATACACTAGTTACTATAGTACCAATACAGCATGGGTTAAGAATAAATAAATATACGGGTTCAAATGTGTACGTGTTTAGTCTCATTGTGAAATTAGAACCCTTGGTTAGACGACATGGACTATTTGTACCGATGTATAGATAGATAGATAGATAGATAGATAGATAGATATAAGTAGAATATTTGGTATACATGTTTTCATTTCTTAAATGGAGTGTTAGGTTTGATATACACAATGCATACATAAGATATCAGTAGGAGTGGAACCAGTTTCGACCTTATTTACGGTAAGGAGAAGGAGAAGAAAAAGAGGAAAGTTGTAAACTATTTTAAGGTATGATGCTGGTGCCATAGAACATAACGTGACATCAACAACTAATAGCGACCAACGTTCGACGTTAAGAAGAGACATATATTCTCTAATTATTTGTGCATTTCTCATGAATTGATCGATGTATTACATCTACATTAAATTCATATATACAAACAACTTGTCATATCATTTTATTTCAGTCAAGTTTTTAAATTTTAGGCGTAAAGTGTCAAGCATAGTACATGATAGAAGTTTTACAATTTCTTACTGGAAATTAATTCTCTAGATATATTTACTTTGTGTTAAACATATTTAGTAAATTTGATTTCATCTCGCTAACGTGACTTTATCACCTGCATTTGATACTAATGGGTAGCAGAATCTACAAGAGAGCTCTAACACGGTAGCTCGACCTGCTAGAAACAACACGCTATCGTCTTAAAAATGGAAGGACACGTTGTAGTTGTAGATATACTATTTATGAAAAGATTATGGGATGGTCATGGCTAGAAACTTTTGGTTATAGGTCTGCTGGATCAGTACAGATCTGGGGCTAAACAGCAACAGCAATAACAACTAGTAGGTAGATATTACCTCTGTCTGTTAATTATATAGATCTCATGTTAGAGACTGATAAATGTATAAGGGGAGAATGAAACACGGTGGGTAGTGAGAAGCAGAGAAATGAAAGAAAATAAACGTCTGAATACAGAAAGTAGCCATTTTTGTGTTATTCGCTTTCGTACAAACACATTTCGATCTTACAAATATAAAGTGTCCCGATAAAAGATGTAATACTGTTTAACACTTTCGTAGTCAGGAAAATGTGTGAAACAAATGCATTTCCTTCTCACCACCATGTTTGAAGTCATGTGCTATAGAAAAGCAATTGAACTAAATTTCAAAAAGATAAAAAATAATACAATTCTCTTTTGCCTAGGAACAAATTTAATTTTATAACAAGGAAGGCTATAGTCGACTGACCCGAATCTTTATGGCTTCGAAAGTGTGATGATTATAACCTTCATAAGGGCTATTGAATCCAGAGATATAAATGGCTTTAACAAAAGACATTCCTGATGCTTAACTGTATCTAGCATTTCACAGCACTGGACACAAATATACAATATACACAACCATAAATAATTTATGTTAAGAGCGACATGATCACAGATGTTTTCGGTAGTGTGAGATGCAGTGATCGAGATTAACGTCAATTCATAAGCAATGTAGGTGAAGTGAAAGAGTATTGACCGTGAATCAAAACTGACTACCTGATTGAACACACTACGGCATTAACTTTGATTTGCTACATCTTTAGTCAGCTGAGCTTGCTACATCATAAAGGTCATGATTTCGAATCTTTGTATTGGACTAAATTTACGCAGATCTACCGCCACCCCATGGTTGACGTCATAAATTGATGGCTGTAATAACATTGTTTTCGTACATCGGCTAAATGTCACAAATTTGTAGCGAGTTATCATTGTTATTTTATCAAGACTACGATATAACTGGTATATATTATATTGGCACAATATGGATAAAAGGAAAAATTCAATTCCAGACCACTTGGTCGCTATAAGATTTTTGACAATTAAATCCCCCACCCGTGTGTGCTTTGGGGAAATAAGAATGGCTCCTTATTTATGAAGCTACAGAATGTGATTCTGTAATGGGCATTATGTTTTAAACATCAGGAAAGTTATTAGAAAATGATATCGTTTCAAGCAAGAATTGAATCCGATCAATACTTTTTCTCACTAGGAACATGTTTCTTTTGCAGCGATGATAATATAGGCTTCATCCCCAATTATCACATTATGAATATAATGAAACTGTCTAATACGAGGGACAATATACTCCCAGTTCCGGGATCATATGTCCATATCATATTGTAGATATTGTAGTTTCCTATTGATTATAACAATTTGTGCTTCCAATTTAGGAAGGTAAGCGCCTCATTATTAGAGGAACCTAGAGTGGTGGACTGGAAAAATCATTAGAAGGTCCGACAAAATGCATTGCAGCGTTCGATCTGTCTTTTTTCTGAGCTCAAATCCCGCGAGATCAACTTTGCGTTTCATTCTTCTGGAGTAAACACAATAATGTACCAGTTAAATAGTGGAGTCAATTTAATCGACTCCCTCTAAATGTCCGTGTGCCTGTGTAAGAGATTATTATTAAAGGAACCTAAATATAAATATGCTGTTAAATTTTTAACGGTTCATTGAAGATCGTAAATTCACGGTTTTGAGATTTACAAAAAACTTTGTAACTCTTAATTTTCCAATCCACTAAGCTATAAAATCTACCCGTATTCGGAAAACCAGTTTCCATATGGAGGTAGTTTAGTCACACTATTGCTTACGCATGCTGTGTTTTTGTTTAACCTCTAACCAGCAATAAATTAACCAAACATATAATCAATGGCTTTTCAATCGTCACCATCCCATCTTCTTTTCATCTTTCCTTTCTTTTCAAAGACGGTAGGGTGTTAAGGAAGACGGTAGTGTGTTAAGGAAGACGGTAGGGTATTAAGGACGATTTGGTTGCCATTTTTAGCAGGTCGAGCGACTATATAGAGGGCCTCCGTTGTATCTTTTGTTAGATGGTAGATATTGCCTGAACTGATTTCATAGACAAAACAAACTTAATAAAGAACACGGCTGTTGGAAACATTAAAATACTAACAATAATTTAAAAAATTATATATTGTGGATTCTGGAAATATTAGCCATACGTAAACTTACACCAATAATACGCAGGTGCATTAAACATTTCATGAATACATGGCAAATAATTATCCAGCTAAAAACAAAAGAAGGGATTATAAAATACAATCCGATCCCTATTAGTGACCTATAAACAACATGGCAAACCAGGCTGGGATAATGATAAGAGAGGAAAATGATCCATATTGTGTATATAGACGACCACAAGTTGTACGCTGCAGATGATAAACAACTAGAAACACTGCTACAGACAGTACATATATTTATTAGCGGAATTGATATGATATTCGGATTAGAGATTACACGCCAAGGCATACTTGAAGTGAGCACAATTAATTAAAATCACTAATGTAATGTTAGATGATGAAACAGAGATAAGATAATTAGAACAAAGATTTACAAATACTTGGGAATTAATGAGCTAGACAGAGTGCAACACACACAAATAAAAGAAAAGTATAGAAAGTAATATTGTAGACACATAAGATTAATATCTAAAACAAGGTTAAATGCAAAATATAAGGTAATAGGCCTCAATACTTTAGATATCCCAGCATTAATTTGTAATTATAATCGTCTCAACTGGAAGCTAAGTTGACAGACTAGACAGGAAAACAAGAGGCATAATGACTGCATTTACAGCAACCCACCCAAAATCTGACACAGAAACATTATATTTACCATGTATGCAGGAACGTAATGGCGTTTTGCAACTATAAAATAATTATGTAATATCTACTATAGGAGTACAAAATTATATATTAAAGAAAAAATGTTTCTTTTCTTCGATGAAGCCAGTCAATATAAAGCAAAATAATATAATATATATATATATGTATGTATGTATATATGTATATATATATATATATATAATATAATAACATACAGTTCTGAAGAGAAAAGAGAGAAAAAAAACAAGACACATTGGTTTAAAAGCTAAGCTACAGAATTTCATATTTAAACGATGGCTAGAAAAGCTTCTACATAGCGAAAACCCGAGAAAACTAAATTAGGGTGAAATACTTAAAAACGTCTCAGCACTGTCTGAAAAGAGTATAGCAGAAATCTGATACTGAAGGATTTTTTATTGCGGCACACGATCAAAATCTTCCCACAAGTTACTACAAAAGGCATGTACTGAAGCAGAATGCAATAAGTAACTGCAGAATATGCTGAGGTTGTGAAGAAACAGTTGACCACATGTCTGTAGCTGTCCAGCCTTAGTGAAAAGATATCCTATATACAGATATAACTGAATTCGGGCTTTCCTCCACTGAAAATTATACCAGCATTAGTAAATATCGACTGAAACGAGATATGGTATAAAGATACATTCTCAGAGAATTACAAAAAGAGGGGCTTCTTTACCTAGTAAAGAGTCTAATGAAATCTTAAATAGAGACACTTCTGTTGCCGCTGAATAGTTCCTTTCATTAACTTGGTCTTAATTTCAAACAATCTTTAATGGAAGATTTAGAAACTTGTTTACATACACAAACCGAATTGCTTCATATTTGTTGAAAATATATTCCATACATTAAATCCCAAATCATAACTGCCGCTTACTTTCAAAGTTAATTAAAATCACTGCGCACTTTAATCATACAGTTCCAAACCTATCAGCAATGAAATTGCTTTCAGAGGAATTACTTAAAGAGAATATTGGTTATAAAACTCCAGCGGGTGTTACAAATCTATAAGGGACTAAAACTACAACCAATGCATTTGATATCCAGTCTACTGCTACGCTGTCAGAACCGAATGAATTATGCTTAGGCTTTATTCTACAATAAGTTACATCACCTCGGGCTTAGCAATTTCAAAATGTTATAGTCTTGGTATAAAATTCATTCCATACTTAAAATTTGTCTTAAGAAGTCGTTGGAAAGCATCCAAACGGTATGTATTTTGTTTTCCTCTGAGCTTTATAATATAGTCCCTAAACTTACTTCCTGAATCATTCATCTGAATTACTCTTAATTCACATTTATTATTCTTTGATGTGATGATAATACTTACAGAGACAATTAAGACGTCAGTTACCGTCGAAAACAAATGAGAGAAGGATAATGATTAAATGGCTATTTGGATTAGAGCCAAAATAATGTTAAATCTGTCAGGAATATAAATAGGCCTATTGTAGAACATTTCACAACATATTAGACTAGCTTTCAAAGAGAAAGTATACTGTTTATCGCTACTTCAAATATTGTTGTAGCAATCTGTGGTTTTGTATGAGGGTATGGAGGGTATTAATATTATCCTTAACTGCACCGCTTCCAGCAATATTTGAGTCACGTAACAAAACAAAAAAACATACCTTTAATATGGGAAGTATGTATGATGGAAGGCGGCAAATTTAGCAGAATCCTTGCTGTATTAGTTCCGGGTCTTTAGATTATGTGTTCAAATCCCACCAAAATTAACTTTGCCTTTCATCCTATTGGGGTCGATAATATAAAATACCAGTCCAGGGCGGTTGATTTACGGAAATGTTACAGCGTTGGAGAAATGCTTCACGGAATTTGTACCATCTATTTACGTTCTGACAATGCAGGTGTGGTGAATTCTTTGCGTCCAGCCACGATGATATATTGTTAAAAATACCTGAAGGAAGGTAACGCAAACTACCATGTTATTCTCAGATGAAAATTCCATGACAGGCACGTAGCGCTTATCAAGGAATTCCCCAGGGTCGTTTGTACACATTTTGCAATTCTAATTCTAACCATCTTTACTGATTAAAAATGTTTGAATATTTGCATTAACACTACGTTTCGATTGGTTTCATCTCTGATCGTCATCACGTGTCTTATTCCTAGATGTGTGCATAACTGGACTAGATACGAACTCGGAACTTCCATTTATAAACTATAGTTTGTAATATTAATAACTCATGTAAGAGTGGTGTATTAGCAAAAATTGTTAGAGCATCGGACAAAATGCTTTGTGTTATTTATTCCGGCTCTTTACGCTCTGAGTTCAAATACCGTCGAGGACAGCTTTGCCTTTCATCCTTCCGGAGTCGATACAATAAAATACCAGTCACGTACTGGGGTCGATTTAATCGACAAATCCCTTTCCTGAAATGTTTGACCTTGTGCCTTGTGCCTATGTTAGGAACAATTGTTTATAACTCATATAATCAAACCTTTGCATATATTTATGCATTTTCATGAGTTATATATATATATATATATATATATATATACATACATACAAACACAGTAACCGAGAGACGGCTTCTTCTTACATCAGAGAAGCATGAATTGGCAGACATATTTATTCAACAGTTAACATTTTGGGGTATTTAGCAAAATATTGAATGTCACGTCTCTCCCAGTATACAAAATACGATATAGAAAATACTGCAACTTCAAAACGATAACTCATATCATATAATAACATATTTTCTTTCAACAAATTTATAAGAGAAAAAGAAACATTGCCATTAGTTGGCACATATTTCTGCATTGACGTTTGAATAACACTATTTCGTTGGAATATAATTTGAATCAAAGTAATATAATTCAGAAGGCATACTACAGCCTGCAGTTTCTTTGAATAGTGTAAAGATTGAATTCTACTTTTATAAGACTGATACAATAAGTACTTATATGTAAATGCTAATGGATTTTAAGCGCAGAAAATATGTTAGATAAAACATATAGCTAGTAATGAATAAACTAATATACAGAAGAGATGGAAAAGAAGATAGTATGAAAATAAAAAAATAATAGTTGTGAGGAGATACGAGGAAGATTGAGCATTTTCTTTGTAATGTTAAAATCAGCAAGATGATAATTAATTCACATTTAATAACTAGTTTACATCAATCAGAAGCATTTTAGTGGTGGACTGACGTTCTTTCTCTTGCTAGATTTTTGTTATCGGTTCGTCAGGACGGAAGGCTCTTTTTTCAGGGCCTCCGAAACTGTTGGGAGGAAGGTATTCTCAGACTGGGGACCTGGCCCGAAGGCTTGTAACAGAGTGGACTCCGCTAAAGGCACCCCAGGGCCAGTTGGTCGTGTTAAACCGGGTGACGGATTAAGTCTACCACCCAAGTAGGCCACAGCCAGGTTCGAATTCAGAACTCAGAACGCAAAAAGCTGAAAGGAATACCACGAGGCTCTAACGATTCCGAAAGTCCTCCGCTCGAGACTGATACTCTGTTAGAATGAAAGAACGAAACAGGCAAAGTTGACCTCGGCGTGATTTGAACTCAGAGCGCAGTGAGGTGGAATGAATACCGCTGGGTATTATATTCGACTCCCCTAACGATTCTGCCAATTCGGTGTCATATTGAAGATATAACTAATATAACAGCAACAACATTTAAATGATCTACCATTAATCTATCGTACAGTTAATTTATTATGCTTTCAGTGTTTGGGATTACTTATGAGATAATCTATTATAATTCAGTTTGAGATATTAAGAGTATAACTGGAATATGATTATGAATTTCCCAAAGTGAAAATGCTGCACTGTTGATGAGGACACACACGCATAGCTCAGGGGATAATATACAGACACGTTATGCTATTTGACATAGTGATTATTTACTAATAATTGTAGAATGCTTTCAAATTGAACAGTTAAAATCGGATTAAATTGGAAATATCACAAGATATGAATGTCTTCATAAGGAAGCCATTCTGGTGATTAAATATGGAAATTTAACGTGCTCTAACAACTTCAGTTAAATTTCGAATCCCATTGAATGGTTTTGACGGTCGATGACAGAATAAAGCTTCAAGTAATTGAGAAGATCTGTTTCGTTGATTGTATATAGGGTTTCTTAATATTTCCTGTCATGAAATATTTCCATGCACACCAAAGTATATTAGTTAAACTTAATTCATCAGATTATCTGATATCTATAGTTCATGTTGTGACCGAAGAAAACTTTCATGAGAATTTTAAATAGTATCGTATTTCTTCTGAATATGCACATAACTTGTCTTTAAAGACAAAGAGTACAGCCGATTACATCGCTTAAAGTATAATACCACAATAATTAATTGCCAAGCATAAACTCTCTTTCAATAAATTGGATTCTAATGAAAAGTGAATCGTTGCTGAATTTAAATTTAGACTTTGTAAATAAAACAAAGGTTCTTAGTCACAGTCCCCTATATACTCGGTTATCTACGTTTCCTCTATGGCAAACGTTGTTTATTTAGCTGAGTTCAAGGTCACACAGTAACTGAGAAGCAAGAGCGGGGTTGGAGGAACTCATAGATTATCCTCACAGCTCATGGATTATCCTCAGATCGGAAATCCTTCCCAAATGCTTGTAACAGAGTGGACTCCTCCACTAATGTCATTTAATGAGTTAAAACGGGTGATGGATTAAGTCCAACAGGCAGCAATATCAAGGTTCATACAACTGATTTCCACTCAGATTCCCTCTACCCACTTTCACAATTTGGGTCGACCTCGAGGCTATGGTAGAAGATATTTGCCAAAGAATCAACGGAGTGGGTTTGAACCCGACACCCAGTGCTTGCAAAGCAAACTATGTAACACCACAGCCATACTGCCATAATTAAGAGTGTCAGTATAAAGTAAATAGAACAAATTGAAAGGAAAATTGTAGCTCGGTCTCTTAAGAATTGCTCTGCGGAACTCACAGTAATATACACAATGTGGAAAAAGATGACAAGCATTATACCTTATAAAGTCTGCTTTAAAAAAAATAATTAAAGGCAGTGTTGTGATTGGGTATTCACTTTCCACTGATCCATGGAATATTAAACATGAATGTTTGATTATGGTGCCCTTATACTAAATTGTACAATTTTATCAGAATAGCTTAAGAATCAAAGACCCAGCAATACTAACAGAAATAATTATATAATAATAGTAATATAGCATTTTTTAATTGGGCACAGGAACCATTTTTATAGGCATAAGGCGGGATTTAGTCGATTCGGTTGGCCTTGGTATGTTTCCGGAAATTAATATCTGTATCATATATATTTAATGTAAAAACCGAATCTTTCGTCATTTGAAATTGTAATGTCGAAAGACAAACCTAAATAATTTAAAGCATTTAGTATACCGTCTAATGAGTCCACCAACCTAGCTAACACTCTAGCAGGGGCAATACTGACGATTTACTTGTACGAGATGTAATAGAAAATTACGTTCTAGTCTTCGAGAAAGTAAAAAATAGAAAACAATATATATATACATATATATGTCTGAGAGCGCATGTGCCCGCATGTATGTGTTAGTGTGCAAGTATGTATGTGTGTATATATATATATTCACGCACGAATATATACATATCTATATATATATATATATATATATATATATAAGTATATGTATATATATATGTAT
>JAOPJM010001971.1:9167254-9179085 GCA_027124095.1 Muusoctopus leioderma | reverse complement strand
CTATAGGATGACAGAGCTGCTACACACACACACACACACAAACATATATATATTTAAACTGAGGTTTTGGCTATAAATAAATATATAATTAAACTGTACAGCATGTATTGAGTACTATCTTCTTCATTTATGAATTGTAACAAATATATATATATATATATATATATATATATATATGTAGACAGATACCAACCCACAGCCAGAGGACCTCTGAACATCTGTGAGGATGATAGGGGACCACATCAGGTAGAAGTGGGTGATGAGGTACAAGAAGAAAGCTGGTACTTCCACAGCATTGGCTACTATGAGACAGAGTAGCAGTAGCAGTAGCAGAGTGTTGTTCCTATACTTTGGAATTCAGTTTTAATTCACTAGTTATGTTGTAAATTTGAATTTAACACACATTTCTGATGTCACCATAGTAATATAATTTAAGATGATTCACTAAATAGGAATTGATACAACTGCAGCATTCATAGAAATAGGAGTTAGCTCAGGAATTTGAGTATGTATAAGCGATGATAATAAAATTTGAGCTATAAATGTTCGGTTTTTAAGGGGAAAAAAATTGAAGAATATATCCCTTTGAATATTTGAAAATTGGAAAATGGGAGATCCACTGAAATGCAAATACGAATTTGGGGAAATTATTTTGAAAATTCACTTCTAAGTTATCTACTTACTATTTACAAAATGATGTAATTAAAACTAGTTGTTAAGTCATACAACATTTAAGAAAACATTAGAGAAATAAATAAAACCATATTTTTTTTCCTTACCTTTTGGCACAAGATTTTCAATAGCTGAAGACCAAAATATTCCATTGTTAATCGGTAAATCCTGCTGGGGTGATAACAGTGTTTTCTGGAAATTGATAACCAATTCTTTCCCATTATTTTTCTCAGTGTCAGAAGCCTTGCTGGAATTTTTAGGCAAAGTTTCAAATGACTTAAATTTTAATAATGGCTTGTTCAAACTGATAGTTCCTCCTTTGTCTATTTCTTTTTCTTTGGAGACTGTATTTTCTGCCACATTGTTGTAGTAATTATCCTCGGTGTATATATCATTGCTGTAATCAACATCATCCACAAGGGTTGATTCCATGTTTACACCATATTCATTCATTTCTGACTCTTCACTCTCATTGTTTTTATTAAAGCTGTCTTTGTATGTTCTATTAAGAGTTTTCTTAAATCTAAGATTTTTGTCTGCAATTTTTAGTCGATGACTTTTTACCAACTTTTTATCATCAGCAGTAATAATATGTGCTTTGGGTTTCCGTTCTAACCACTGCACTCTAGCCTGCGAGTCATAGCTACTGAGTTCTCTGTGAGCTTTTGCTTGTGCATCTTGCCTGGCATTTATTTGCTTTCTATCAGTGATATAGTCAAGAGATTGCATGTTTGGTTCAGATAAAAGTACATTATTAACAAAGAAGAAAAATATGGAAAATATTACCAAAAAGAAAAGCACTGTTTTGGATATTCGAAATTTATAAGTCAGCATGATATTTTAAATTTACTCAATAATCACAGCATTGAAATATATTAAACTCATCTTAGTCCATGAGAAATCCAGTTGGTTTTCGTTTTAATTGTTACTCTAGGCTGCTGTATATTTGCTCTTAAAGTTTATATAGCTAGGGTGAAAATGATTTATTTTAGGTCATCTTTGAAGTTATTTAGAGACTGTCAACTGATATCTCCTAGCTCCTCCCAACATTAAAAAAAAAAGGTGCAAACCAGTTTTATTACTTCATTGTATTCCAGCAAATATCAAAGAAAGATGTTTTCATTGTTTATGAAGTAGTGTTGACATTATGGCAATAAATAAGTGTACTCAGGGCAGTCTTCGGAGTGGTTCGTTACTGAGAGAAGAATCTGCATACTTCAAATATCAAGTGAAAGATCAAATGATTTTATTTGGAAAGTTGATTTCTTTGGTTTGTTTGTTATTGAATGACATCAAAGTATGGTAGAGCAGAGCAATCACATTGTTGTTATTTGTTTAGAAGATAGCTGGCAGCAATGTCCAAGTACTGTTGAATACTGCTCTCATCAGCGGAGATATTTCAGTCTGAATGCCACTGGTTTAATCTTTGAGCAGATTTCCACACTGCAATAAAAGAAAGCAGAGATTTAATACTAATTACCAGCCATTCAGCGAAGTTTGTACTCAATGACCTATTGCAGATTGTCAATCAAAAGTTAATCCTTTTACAAGAGTTCACGAAAGGGAAATATGTGGGTTTATTACATGTGCATGCATACGCATTCAGTTTGTATGTTATCTATGGCAATATACATATACACATGAGTCACATTTATGAATGTATCTACACAGTTTCAATGGGTTCAGAGAAATCTTCTTATCACAGTTATGATTTACAACAATAACAACAACAACCACGGGGATTTGTTATTCTAGGTCATTGAAGGATTTAGCTATGATTTTATTCTTTAACAAATCCAGTCTCTGCAGAGTGTTATATAGAGAAAATTTGACTATGTAAAAAATGAATTACTAGCTGAGGTAATGATGAGAGAGTGACCATGTAGATGTATAATGTAGTACACATGTAGATGTATAATGTAGTACTAGCTGAGGTAGTGATGAGAGAGAGTGACCATGTAGATGTATAATGTAGTACACATGTAGGCATGAATAATTAGATGTTAAAAATAAACAAATCATTGAGGTTAATTATTTAGAGTAATTAACCTCAATGATTTGTTGTTGTTTTTTAATTTTTAAATATATTGAGAGTACTTTGCAACTTAATTTCCTTTACTCCAGTAAAATGTTTTATACTCAAACTATTGTAACATAAGTACCTCCTAAGTTGGTCTATCACAAGTTGCTGTTGTTGTTTAATACCAAGCCAGCCCTGATCACAAGTTGCTGTTGTTGTTGTTTAATACCAAGCCCAGCCCTGATCACAAGTTGCTGTTGTTGTTGTTTAATACCAAGCCCAGCCCTGATCACAAGTTACTGTTGTTGTTGTTTAATACCAAGCCAGCCCTGATCACAAGTTACTGTTGTTGTTGTTTAACTCTAGGCTAGCCCTGGTTGAGCAGTTCTATGATCAAAGACGTTCTAGCTATGACCATCCCATCTTTCTTTTTTTCTGACATAGTGTATCTAGGACTACATTATCCAATGTGTTCTTTATTTTTTTAAAGATGATAATAACAGCCAAGTCTCCTTCAAACCACACCCTACCATCTTAACCCTTTTGTTACCATATTTCTAATAAAATCCACTGCCTATGATTTTCAATTAATTTTGAAAATAATCCATAATTTGGAGGAATTTAGTAACATAACTAATTTCTTTTGTTATTAAGTCGGTGTTTGTAACATAACAAAAAGTTGTTACGTAAAATTATAATGGAAGGTTTAAATTTAAATATGAAAACTTTAAAACAAATGGTTTTTTTAATCATAGAACCAAAGGCAGGTTCAGGCAGGTTGGTATCAAAAGGAAGGGACACATTCAATAACATGGTCCTAGATACCTTTAAAAATACAGGATGGTCAGTTTTGATCATAGATTTGCTCATTCAGGGTTGACCAGGGGTTAAACAACAACAACAACCACAACAACAACATATATTTAGAGAGTATAAGAATTGATAACATCAGGTACAAAATAAAAGAGAATTGTCAGTAATGTTTAACACTTTTGTGACTATATTTCTAACACGAATGAATATACTGCCTTTGTTTTAAATTTCAAAATAATCAGGAATTCTAACTTTCAACTTGTCATCATGATGATGATCATCATCATCATCATCATGATCATCATCATCATCATGATCATCATCATGATCATCATTTTACTTCTGCTTTTCCTTGCAGGTATGGGTTAGATGAGTCCTCATGGACTGAGCCATTTCTTATTCAGGGTTACTGCTCTTCTAGACGTGTCAGGGACCATGTCTCATTCATATGTTCCATTTTGACTTGGTTTCTATGACTGAATGCCTTTATCACCAACCACTTTACAGAGTGTACTGGGTGTATTTTATCATGGCACCAGCACTAGAGAGGTTGTCATGTCTTCAGCAAGACTAAATAGTCCTCTCTACCCTACGTTGTCTTCATTCATTCACCAACCACTTTACAGAGTATACTGGGTGCATTTATCATAGCACTCGCACTAGAGAGGTTGCTTTGTTCCTTGTAAGACTAAAGAGTCCTCTCTACCCCACTCCGTTTGTTCTCCAACCACTTTACAGAATGTACTAGGTGCATTTATCGTTGTACCAGCACTAGAGAAGTTGTCTTGCCCCTTGCAAGACTAAAGTATCCTTTCTACCGTAAGTTATCTCCGTTCATTATCTTCCATATAATAATATTTCAGTGTAAAATTTGAATTTAATATTTGAACACTTTAATAAAAGCAATTTTGGGAGGATTCATGTTGAAAGGGTTAATTAATTTAGTTAACTGTGAAGGATATTGAAATTTTAAATCAATAAACTATATGACCAAGGACAGACAGTCCATTTAAGGAAATGTTTGGAAATATAGCAGGAAAAAAAAAATTCTTAATGTAATTAAATTCAGGAAATATATTCTCAAGCAAAGTGGGGTGGGGATATCAGTCATTGGAAGATATAACAATAATAGTGATTTAGGGTTTAGAAGGAGTTCTTACTGATGATGATGATGATGATGATGATGATGTAGTGCTAAATCAATATTGCTGCTGGTGATATTGATTACTTGCAAGAATGTAGCTGTTGTCTCATTTTTTGTTGTTGTTTTTTTATATTGTTGTTTATATTGTATTTTATTGTTATTACCATTATTGTGTAGATTCTGTTTTTCTCTCAAGAAAGTAGTCTGAATACCAGTTAGTGCATTGGTCAAGCATTTGGGGTAAATCATATTTCCACCCACTACATGCCCGCTAGATGTTTGACCAGTTAAAAAAGGAAAGAAAGAACAGAAGAGATGTGGACTCCATAATCTGCAGCCCAAGCAACCTGTCTAGAAGTGCTGTAACCCCTGAATAAGAACAGATACAGGGTAAAGGGGGTCTCTTTAGTCCTTCAGCAGACAGCCTCTCTTATTTATTTTTTTTACTGATAAGTCTGGAGGGAAGGCATTGCTCATCCCCACTTTTTTTCCATGGCCTCCGAGGCTGGTAGGTGGAAGGAAGGTATCCTCAGACCGGAGACCTGGCCTCAATGTTTGCAACAGAGTGGACTCGGCTAAAGGCACCCAAGGGTCAGGTAGTGGTGTTAAATCAGATGATAGAATTAAGTCTACCACCCAAGTAGGCCACAGCTGGATTTGAACTCAGAACGCATAGAGTTGGAATGAATATTGGAAGGCATCTTGTCTGATGCTCTAACGATTCTGCCAATCCACCACTCTAGACTGGTACTTTATTTATCTACCACGAAAGGATGAAAGGCAAAGTTGACCTCGGCGGGATTTGATCTGAGAGATGGAATGAATACTTCAAGGCATTCTGTCCAACGTGCTAATGACTCTGCCAATTCACCACAGGTGGTGTGTTAAAATGCACCCACTCCCTGCTGTGAAGTTGTTGGTGATAGGAAGGGCATCCAACTGTAAACATTATGCCAAACAAAAAGGAAGGCATGAATGGAGGAGACATGGATTCCATAAGGCACAGTGCAGGCAACCTGTCACGGAGAATAGTAACTCCAAATAAGAACTAATACAGGGTAGAGGAGTCTCTTTAGCTCTTCTATAGACAGCCTCTCTAGTGCCAATGGCATGTAAAATGTACCCAGGCCACTCTGTAAAATGTACCCAGGCCACTCTGTAAAGTATTTGGTTATAGGAGGAGCATCCAGCTGTAAAATCATACAAAAAAAAGAAAAAGAAAATATACACAGTACACAGAAATTTGTTTTATATTTAAATATTAAAAATATGGTCACAGAGGATTATTGATTTACCAAAATGGGTCACAATGGTAAAAGGTTGGTAACCATCAACATACATCAATCAGAGATATGCAGTTATAATCTAAACATATGTTAACTGTTTTGTGACTATATTTCTAATGAGTAGACTGCCTATGTGTTTCAATTAATTTTCAATATAATCAATATTTTGGAGGGGGGGCTTAGTAAAATATCTGAAACTTTATACATTGGTATATACTATGGATGGTGTCGACCAACTGAAATTTCACGATAGGATATCATTCATGTTATGAGATTTTGATAGAGATTTTAATTTAAATATGAACACTTTAGTATGGGCAGTCTGGGCGGGTTGGTATTAAAAGGGATTAATGACTTGGAATGTTATTTAGTTTCAAACAAGGGTTAATGGGTTCATTATTTTAAAATAGACTCTGCTAAGCTGTTCAAGTATTAAGATATATCCATTGGAATTAATGTGGATAGTTGTTGTTGTTCTTGTTTAGCCCAAGGTCAGCCATGGTCATGTAGACCTTGGTATTCCAGCTATGATCTATCCCATCTTATTTTCGTTAATGTATCTAGAACTACATTGTCCAATGTGTCCTTCCTTTCTTAAGATGGTAAGCTATAATTTGGTGGGGATGGGGGAATTTGGCTGCTATTTCTAGCTGGTTGAGCGATCACATAGAGACTCCCTCATTGGCTTAAAGTGTGACTGGTAAAGAGATGATGTAAGTAATTTACATTTCTAGTTCAGTTACCTCATTGTTCTGGGTTCAATTTATACTGGAGTTGACTTTTCTTTTCATCCCCATCAAAGTGGATAAACTAAATAACAGTAATACACTGAGGTTGATGATTCACAAGATTCTAATAATTCTATAATCTTACAAATTTGAACTTGGGATTGACTTGTTTATGTGTGTGTGTATGTGCGTGTGTTTGTGTGTGTGTGAGTTTGCACGTGCATCTTTGCCTATGTAAAGGAAACATTACTATTACATCCCTAATATTAAAAGCCAATCAACTATATCCCCCCCCCCCTGCCTTTTAATACACCAACTTGTGTCTTACAAAGAAATTCTAATATTTAAGGTGAACGTTGTACAGCTAGTTAGTCAAAGACCATCAATTATATTGCGCTACCACTGTTTGCACCAGGGAACAATGTTACCCTATACACTGCTTGGTAGACTGAGCCATCATCATCATCATCATCATCATCATCATCATCATCATCATCATCATCATCATCATCGTTTTATGTCTACTTTCCATGCTGGCATGGGTTGGACAGGTGATTTCAAACCGAGTTAGTTCTTATTTGGGGCCACCACCCTCCTAGACGGGTTGGGGCACCATGTCACACTCGCACATTTCATGTGGCTCGGTTTCTACGGCTGGATGCCCTTCCTATCACCAACCACTTTACAGAGTGTACTGGGTGCATTTTATCATGGCACCAGCACTAGAGAGGTTGCCATGTCTGTAAAACGACTGAAGAGTCCTCTCTACCCTACGTTATCTGCGTTCAATTGCCAACAACTTTACTGAGTGTACTGGGTGCATTTTATCGTGACAGCAACACTAGAGAGATTCTCATGTACACAACACGACTAGAGAGTCCTCTCTACCCTTTATTGTCTACATTCAGCTACCAACCATTTTACAGAGTGCATAGGCACATTTTATTGTGGCTTCAGCACTAGAAGAGGATGTCTTTGGCCCCTGCAGACTAAAGACTCCACTCTGCTCTACATAGTCTCCGTTCAATGAAAGTAAGCATGACCCTAGAAAGTGAACAGGTGAGCAGTAAATAAGATTTTGAGGAAAAGAATATGGGTGTGGGTCTAAATGGGTTGGAGACAGTGATTGGGTGGTAGTGGGAGAGGAATGTGAGAAAGATAGTGGTAGCTACATAACCACTGTTGGTAGGGGTTGAGTGGGAGACAGTATGATGGCAGTAGTGTAGTTATGTCATAGATGTACCAAGGTAGGAGAGATCATGTGATGCATAGCAGCAGAGGTGGGTGATGGTAGGTGAGTGTGCTAAAGGCTCTTAAGATATAAGAGTATAGGTGGAGGGTGGTGGACGAATATGAGCATATCCAACCTGCATGATCCTGATGGGAGATCTGGAGAGATGAGAGGTGTGAGGGTGATGGGGGAGTGATAATAACAACGGTGAGGGTGGATGGGCAGCCCGAACTCTATGCTTTGTGACACAGACAGAGGATAGGTGGTTATATATCTGAGGGTAGTAGATAGCTGGGAACTTAACAGGAGTATACTGGGTGGTAAATCTGGTGTTACAAACCAGCCACCAGGGGAGCATGAGTAAAAGGAATGAGGAGGTATGAAGAGGCTGGCTGAAAGGGGAGAGAATGGGTGGTGAGTGATAGTCATGTTAGATTTATTGGAGACACAGGTGGAAGGGGAAGGAGAGCAATTAGTAGAGAGCAAGCAGGAGCCTAATGCTGATAATGACACATTATACAACCTGGCTTCTGTCCCTACATCATTATTACTTTTGTTTTACCATACTTATGCACGTGGGCGTGTCTACTCCAACACTACATACCGCCAATCGTTACGGTCCTTTGTCATCTCCTTGGTAAGGTCCAGCATCTTGAGGTCAGCCCTCAACACTTTATCCCATGTCTTCCAAGGTCTCCCTCTTCCCTGTGTTCCATCCGCTTTGAGCAGGTGGCATTTCTCTATACAGCTGTCATCTCGCATATATATATATATATTTTTTTTTTCCATACTTAATCAGTATGGTTGGTGACAGGAAGGGCATCCGACTGTAAAATGCTGCCTCAAGAAATCTCCGTCCAACCCATGCTAGCATGGAAACACGGACGTAAAAACGATGATGATATCATACATAATTTAAAATATTTATTTATCAGTCGATTGTCTTATGAATAATATAAATTCTGTATCTCTAATAGATTATTATATCTTCGATTTCGTTCCATAGTTTATCAGTCAGAAGTCTTACAAATAAGATAAATGTGCTGTGTGTATCCTAGATTATATCTTTGATTTCTTTCTATAATTATAGTGTTACATGGTAGACCAAAGCAGAATAATGTAGATTACATTGGCTGTACCAAACCTAACCCATTCAATGCACACATATCGCTACTTCTTGTCAGAATCTAGATACCTACCTATTAAACTCTTTGTCATCTATGCAATCACTCAACTTGCAACAAGCCAATGGTGGAATTTCCGCATTGTCTTTTAATCTACTAGAAATAGTAGCCAAAGTTCTCTAAAATCACACCCTACCGTCTCTAAAAAGGACACATTGGATAACGTTCTCCTAGATACACTATGCCCGAATATAGACAGGATGGTCAAGGGTGGAATACCTTTGATCATAGATCTGCTCCATTAGGGCAGACCTGGGGCTAAACAACAACACTTTGTCCAGTCATTCCACTCTGGAACTGCTTCTTTCTGAGACTCCTTTAATACTCCTGTTTTCTCCTCACCACTACTGTGAAATAATTTTAATTAAACATTAACTCTACCATCCTCACTTGAGTTGCTTAGTGTAGGAGGGCCATAAAAGGTAAAGAGCAGTGCCACCTCTTCTTCAAATCTAATGATGGAAACTCTACACAGTCACTCAATCTGCTAGAAAATAGCAGCCAAATATCCCTCAAATCACACCTTACTGTCTTAAAAAAGGGCTGAGCAGGGGTTGAGGGCACAACAACAACCAAGTAAAAGTAGTGATTTCATACATCGACACAAGACTAGAAATTTGTAAGGGCGGGGTATAGGTGCTGGAATCAACCCCAACACATGCCGGGTACTTATTTCATTGACCTTGTTGGTGGGTAGGTAAATGGTGAAGACAACTTGAACAAGATTTGAACTCAGAATGTAGTGTGACAAAAACTAATTACTGTAAGGCATTTAGTCTGTACTATACTGTTTCTGCTACTCCATCATAATGTTGGTAACAGAATGTGTACAGGAGTACACTCAATTAAATTGACCCTAGTATATTACTGATACTTTTATTGTCCTTGGAAGGAGGAAGATTTAAGTTGATGTTAGTGGGGTTTGAACTCAGAACATAGAGGGACAAAACTGCTATAATATGTTTGATCCAGTACTCTTCTTCTTTATGTGCTTTGCCTACAGGCATTAGTAATCATGAACCTCCACCGCCAATAAATTGCTAAGTTGCGACACACACAACTTAGCAAGTTATTGGGTTGGTCTGTCTGTAGCCAGCTGGTAAGGCTATCAAGTATCTTCTCTATCTTCTTCTTCCTTTCAGTTTTCCAGTTGTCACTAAGTATTCAAAACTTTATCTTCTCCTATGATGTCAAATGAACTTAGCCTGTTGCCTCCATATGTTGTTAAAAAGTTTTCTGGTGGTTTCTGCTCGTCTAAGGACTTCAATGGGTACTTTCCTGTTATCGACAGCCAATTTTGTTTTTACTAAAGGATTAGGTTAAGTTAGGGTTAGGATTAGATCAAGTTAGGGTTAGGATTAGATCAAGTTAGGGTTAGATTAGGTTAGCATTAGATTAAGTTAGGGTTAGGGTTATGATTAGGTTTAGGGTTAGATTAAGTTAGGGTTAGGGTTATGGTTAGGTTTAGGGTTAGTAAAAAAGAATTGGCTGTCAATAACAGGAAAGTACCCTTCAATGTTTGTTATTCTATCTGTATAGGATATCTTCAGCATTCGTCTAAGGAACCACATCTCTGCAGCATTGATAAACTTTTGTACTTGTTTGTTGATGTTCCAGGGCACACAGCCATAAGTAAGAATGTGTTCTATGTATGCCCCTAGGACTCATTTCCTTCACTCTTACTGATAGCCACTTATTTGACAATATATGTTTGATCTCAAACTAGGAGCCTATTATCCACTGTGTCATTTTTTTCAGGTGGTAGGGTGCGATTTGAGAAAGATTTGGCTGCTATTTCTAGAAGGTTGAGTGACTACTTACAGTGTCCTCATTGGCTTGTAGTAACTAAGAAGTTCACAGAGATGTTGTCTGTTAACGAAGGGGCTGTCTCTTTTGTGTGAAAGAGAAATACAGACAGTTTGAAGCATGTCTAAGAAGAGAGATGCTGCACGGCACTGAGAGACTGGAATTTAATGCAGAAGATCTGCAGAGGATGGAGAGAAATGAAAAAGGCATGATCTGTTGGATATGTAATGTTAATCAGCATGAAAGACATATCACAAGAGAACTGAGGGAGTAGCTGGGGATTAATGATATAAGCTGGTGTATGAAAGGGAGATAACCACACTAGTATGGACATGTGCTGTGAATTCGAATCTGCAGCAGGCATTTCATTGGGTTTCTGGGAAGAATGTTGTATTACAACATAGCCTAAATTCCACTAGTTGCCAGAAATAGGTACCAGGTCCCCTGGAAATGTTGTGTATTATCTAGGGAGAAATTTATATCACATCCACTCCATGGATTGAAACAGGAGGTAAACACTAGAACTTAGAGACCCTTCGGAGCTTAGGAGATATTCCGTTTTTAATACAGAGTTGATGGTTGATTTAACAAGGAATACAAACCAAACTCAGAGATTAACTCTTACCATCCTGTAGGACACAGTTCCACACGGTACCACATCACCAAATTGACATGAATCTTTAAACTATTATATATGGTGAAAGGGAACTTTTTGGTAGGAAAACACGTGAAGCACCTGTATTTCTTACCTGTAAATTTTGTAATAAATAAGCTGCAAAAAACCCATTTTTAGGCATTTTCAGCTCAATCATTACAGGACTTTCAACAGGATGTTAAGAGTTAACATCCTGTAGGACATGGTACCACACACACACTACCACATCATCAAATTGATATGAATCATGGCACTATAAATATGGTGAAAGTGAAATATTTTGTGTGAAAAT
>JAOPJM010001971.1:8984960-8996708 GCA_027124095.1 Muusoctopus leioderma | reverse complement strand
TTCTGCCTCAATAACTCTCTCCGTCCAACCCATGCTAGCATGGAAAAACGGACGTAAAAAGCGATGATGATGATGAAGTACAATTGATGGTACCTTGGTAGAATCATTAGAGCTCTGAACAAAATGCACAGTGGTATTTAGTTTACAGCCCTTTAGGTTCTGAGTTCAAATCCTGCTGAGGTCACCATTTCCTTTCATCCTTCCGAGGTTGTTAAAATAAAATACCAGTCGATTCTGCGTGTCGGTTTATATTTCTATAATGCATACTAGATGTGAATGTAACTATAATTGAAGACAAGACAAGACAAGGTCATAATTACAATCTGATAATCACTCTAAGGAAGTTGTAATGTCGGTGTTTTAGCTTGCGTGTTAGTTTTTCAATTTAGCATTTGTTGTCTATCTTAACTGTAATATTAGCAAGACCACAGTAATGAGGTTTATCCAGAATTAGCTATTGTAAATGAAGACAAGGCGAGATCATATACTTACAATCTGATAATCAACCTAAGGAAGTTGTTATTGCAATGAAGTTTTTTTTTTTTTCTTTTTTCTTGCATTGCAATTTAGCAATTGTTGTCTATCTTAAATGTAATTATTTACTGATCCAGAATTAGCTATTCTGAAGAATTCTCCAATATTATAAAATGATATTGTTTACATACATCGTACACTCTGTAAAGTGGTTGGTGATGGGAAGGGCATCCAGCCGTAGAAACCAAGCCAAACGAAACATATCTGAGGCGTGGTCCCCCGACCCCGTCTAGTAGAGTGGTGACTCCATTCACAATCGACACAGGCTGAAATCACCTGTCCAGCATGGAAAACAGGTGTAAAATGATGATATAGGCGCAAGCATGGCTGTGTGGTTAAGAACTTCACTTCGTAACCACTTGGTTTCGTGTTCAGTCCCACTGTGTGGCACCTTAGGCAAGTGTTTTCTACTATAGCCTTGGGCCAACCAATGCCTTCTGAGTGAATGTTTTTAGATGGAAACTGAGCAGAAGTCCGTCGTATATATATTTACATATATATATATGTGTGTGTGTTTGTCTCTTCGTATGTGTCTTTACTTAATATTTCCAAATTCTTGATTATTTTCAAAGTTAATTGAAAATCATAGGCAGTGTATTTTATTAGAAATTTGGTAAAGGAAAGATTATTAGCAAATAAAACCCAGTCTTAATGGTGGTTTGCACCAGTAAAAGTAATTCAGTTAAATTTGAATAGGTTCATGTACTGAGAGTACAGACATGTCAAGCTCTTCAGTTTGTGAGAGAAAATAAAATGTTCGCTCTTCGATGCAGGGCTTTGCTAGAAATGTCTGTTCTTTCCTAATGTCACACAAACTTTGCTTTAAAAAAAAAAAATTACATTGAAGTTTGATGCAGAAGCCAAAATGTAAATTGTACAGTTGAAATAAAAAAAATATATATATATTGTTTCTTCTCCTTCTTAGGGATTCACAGTATTATGACTATGGAGCTGGTGGACAGTATGATGAAGGATATGGTGAGTTACTACTTCTAATAACCCCCACCCCTATTCAACAAAAAAAGAAAAGTCTTCGCTGTTTGATTGTTTTCTTGAATGAGTGTTCATGTTGATGTCTTGGAAACTATTAAAACTAGATTATTTTTTTTTAATCAATGACTAAAAGTTATTTGGGTGTTAAATGTGTATGCCAGCTAACCCCTATTCTAGCATGTCATGCTGGAGGATCTGGTTCTATGAAATGCAAAAACCAATTACACTTAAAACAAATTGCAAAAGAAATATGTTTACACATACACACACGCAGGTACATAGCAACACAATTACTTTCAGATTTTGGTGGCTATAATAGTGTGAAATATACTGATACCAACCCACCTGAAACTGCCCCGTGGTTCTATTATAAAAAACCATTTGTTTTAAGGTGTACATATTGAAATTTAAACATTCCATTATAATTTTATATATGTTCCAAGCACCAGCTTAATGACAAAGTTAGTTATTTTACTAAATCTCTGTAAATTCTTGATTATTTTCGAAATTAATTGAAAATCATAGTGTATTTCATTAGAAATAATGTAACGAAAGAGTTAATGTGTAAAAAATTTCCTTTTGCTTTTCATTTTACCTTTTCCCTTTTGTTTTTATTTAATGTTTTTGGTTAATATTGTGTTGAGTCATGATTATGTTATAGACTCTTTGTATTTGTGTGTGAATGTGCATGTATCAACCATTGCCCTACTTGTTCAATGACACATTTTCAGAAAGTATGGTTATTCTATTTTTGATTAGTTACATCTCCAAATAATAAAATGGCTGGCTGCTCAGTGGTAGGATTCCCATACTTAATCAGTATGGTTGGTGACGGGAAGGGCATCCAACCGTAAAATTCTGCCTCAAATCTTCATCCAACCCATTCTAGCATGGAAACACTGACGTATAACGATGAACAATGATGGTATATGAAGGTGGTGTTTAAAACACAACTTTAGATGTCCTATGGTGGAGCTATGCTGGTGTTTGAAACACAACTTAAGATGTCCTATGGTGGAGCTAAGCTGGTGTTTAGAAACACAACTTAAGATGTCCTATGGTGGAGCTAAGCTGGTGTTTAGAAACACAACTTAAGATGTTCTTTGCAATTGAACTTTTTACCTACTGAAGTGACACAGTGACACAGTGGCATTCATGTAATGATGAAATTTTGCTGGAGATTTTAATTATAATATGAATAGTTTAATACAAACAAGGTGATATGAAGTTCTATTTTTACCTTATGTGCAATTTTATTTCAAAATAATTATAATAATGTATAGAGGAAATATGTGGTACATCAGAATGTCTGTAAATATATGCAGAGCTTAACATGTGAAGGTAACA
Source organism: Muusoctopus leioderma (assembly GCA_027124095.1). Classification (NCBI taxonomy): domain Eukaryota; kingdom Metazoa; phylum Mollusca; class Cephalopoda; order Octopoda; family Octopodidae; genus Muusoctopus; species Muusoctopus leioderma. The sequence goes on along the minus strand of JAOPJM010001971.1, from coordinate 8,993,834 downwards.
ATTGCTCCTGGCACCTAATATAATGCAAATAGTGTCTATGAAATTTGGTAAAGCTCAACTTTATACTTGAATTGAACAAATGTTTCTGTTTTTATTACACCTAATTTTCTTTGATGTGATGTTTTCAGCCAAGTTATTTTCATTTCCAGGTGATGGTGGCTGGGGCTCCAATGTTGGACAGATGAAAGCCCCACCACCCACTAGAGGTGCAAAAGGACAGTACAGAAGTCATCCATATGGAGGTAGAGGCGGTGGTTACTAAACACTAACCTTGGTCAATACCTAACCCTGCTGCACTGGTCGTTATCGCTGTCTTCGTCCAGTCTCCATCCACTTAAGCCGAGTGGCTTTGACCAACTGATGCCAATCTCAGTTGTGGCCCACAGAAGAATGACAAGCATGTGAGCAAGGAGGTACAAAAATCATGACTTCATGCACCATATTTCACACTTCCCATCACCCCAACACTCAATCAGTGGGACATTTTCATTGAATTTTGGTCTCCTTTCATCCATTTTATTGTCACTCTGTGACACAGAACTGGCAAGGACCTAACAAGGCTTTTTAAGTATTTTAACTCTTAAACCCAAACTACATCGACCACGTTTTTCCTCATTGTCAGTATCCATGTAGTACAAAATGATTTTAGTGATGTTTTGTCACCTCATGCTTCCGTGCTGCCAAATGTAGATTTAATCTTTGTCAAAAGTAAAAATAAAAAAAAAAGTATTAAAAAAAAAATCAAGTTTTAAACTAGTCTTTAGAAGTCAGCCTTTTGTTTTTCTGCTGGACACCTAAAAAGCTTAATGAGTCTGATTAGATTCTACAACTTTTGAAAAATGTAAGTAAAAAGAATCAACTATGAGTGTCAATAGTTGGTAATGCCACAATATTAGTAAATGTTGTGGTGGTTAAAACCCAGTAACTTGAATTATTTAAAAAAGTTAAAAAAATCAAATAAATAAAAAAAAATCATAAAAATCAGTCTAAAAATTTTACTCTGGTCCGTTGTTTATTTCAACTTGCTAAATCTCCTGCAGGACCTAAATGGAGACTGGGCACATACAATGCATTTTAAAACTTAGTAAAACTTACCAAACTAGTTCTAAATAGCTTAAGGATAGAGCCAGTAGATATCCAAAACTGTTGTAAATCAATTTCAAACGCTGCTAAACAAATTATCAGGTTGAGGAAAAAAATAATAATAATAATACTAATAATAAAAATCTTTAGGCAATTTTTAAAGATGCAGCAAATTTTGATATTATTGTACAACCCTAAATAAAATTAATTCAGGCGCATAAACTAACCAAACCAAACCAAACCAAACAAAAAGAAAACGATATAAACGTAATGGGCTTCTATCCTTAAGGCTTGTATGTGCTCACAAAAGATAGAGGCTAGCTGCTAATATGTTGATATTAGCACTTATCCTGGTTTATATTGAAATTCAGTGAAAAAAAAATGTACAAATTTTAATGTTCTGACACTTGTAGTACATCAGCAGGGAATTGTATAAGTTTTTTGTACAAGTACTCAAGTTCTGGCATTATTGCCAGTAAAATTCTACTACTACTACAATTTGGACGGCTACTGAGACTCCAGGGAAACAAAGACACAGGAAATGTGATATCAGCACTTAAGGTATCTTTACTACTGCTTGATCGAGGAATCCCAATCCATAGTAATGCCAGGTAACGTGGTGATCTTTTCTTCCCATTCCAAGTGGTAGTCTTTTCAGTGTGAATGTTAACACAAAATAAAACAGCATGTCATTGTCTATATATATATATATATATATATATATATCTGCCGTTTAAAAACAACCATAAAAACATTTAGAAAATTGGGGCTAAAAAAAAAAAAAAACATGATCTGCCCTCTCTAATTGATAACTGTTCAATATATAAATTGATAAATCTAAACTAACTCAGGGCATCAGTTGGAGATGTTTTCAATTATAAATTGCTTTCATTACTGTTCAATTTTTTAAATATTTTTTTTTTTTTTTTTTTTTTTTGCTTTCAATGTTTACCAAGATGCTTTCAGTTTTTAGACTAGGTTATTATTTAATGAAGAAGAGAAAAAAAAGTAAACATTTAAATGGAAACTGTTGATACACTATCAATAGTTGCAGGCAGTCCCTTTAACTTGGCTCTTAACAGTGAATATGAGATTCATTTAGCTTTTAAAGATCTTAAACTTAAAACATATATCTATATATATTTATATTTATATATATATATATATATATATAATGTGTCATATTAGGAGACCTTGTCTCCTAATCAATTTCTTTTTTCTTGTAATTTTAAACTTTTTGAAGTTTTAGAAAGGTGAACGAAAATCAACTGTCCTCTAAATATTTATTTATAAATTAGCTGATTTGACACATATTGGCTGAGTAAATAGGTCTCTGATGACTTTTTTTCCTTGTATGGTATTTTAAGAGAAAATACATATTTTAAAAAGAAATTGTTTTAAAAATGTTTAAAAAAAATTGTAAAAAAAAAAAAGTATTAACAAATTTAAAATCTAAATAAATTTTAAATTTCTTTAAAATGAAAAAAAGAAAACCTAAAAAAACAAATTTAAAAAAAAAATAGGTGCTACCGGATACTGACTGACTTTTGAAATCCTTTCAGGTTGACATTTTAATTTAGAATCCTCCATTTGTACTGGTAAATTTACCAGCAGCTATCGTGGTTTACTGCTTGTGACTCTCGGTACTTTGGATGATAGCTGCCCTCCCACCCTTTCCTGATTCCCACTTGGAACTTTCACTTCTGTGTTTTATTATTATTATTTATATTTTATGTTCTTGTTTTCTTAAACATCTATCAAGCTGCTCCTCTCATCCTCAGCTATGTCTATGGATGATATTATTGCAGCTGTCATGTTTGTCTATTTTTCCTTTTTGTGTCTCTCTCTCTCTATCTCTATCTCTATCTCTGTCTATCTCTCTCTCTCCATCTCTATGTCTGTCTGTCTCTCTCTCTCTCTCTCTCTCCATCTCTATCCATCTCTATCTCTGTCTGTGTGTCTCTCTCTCTCTATAAATTTTCAATGTATATTTTTTAAAAATTCTGTTGTATTCTGTATTTGTAAATTTGACTTTTTCCAAATTCCTTAATGTCTGCATTTCACACTGTTACTCTCTCTCTGTTACTCTCTCTCTATTTCTTGACCTATTGCTTTATTCTTTTCACAACTGAAAATTTTCGTTCACCTTTCTCTAGTTTCTATCACTTACTTGGTCAAGTTCTTTTTTTTTTTTTCTTTCATTTTCTAAACATACACAGAATGGAACAGGTCTGGTCAGTCTATTTTTTTTTTTTCTCTTGCATCTTAATTGAATTTTCTCTTCTTCCTAACTAACATATATTTTTTTTCTCTCCCCCTTTTCTTTCTCCAGATATCATTTGAGACCTGGTCTTAAAAACGTCCAAGATGGAAACCTGTGATTTTTTTTTTTTTTGTATTTTTACTGTATTTTTACAAATATATTTTAAAAAATAAAAATTATTTTTGTAAAAAAATTTATAGTTGTGTATTTTATTTTGAAAAATTAGCAATTATCAAATTTTGCTTCCTTTTAGCAATGTCTTTTTTTTTTCTTTTTTTCGCTTGCCCATTCACATCTACTTAATGAGTGAGTGGCATACTGTGGATATTTTTCTTTTTTCTCAATGGAAATTTTAAAATGTATAATTTGTCAATGCTATTAATTGTACAAATTACATTTTATTCCTCTGCATAATATGGACTTGGAATTCACTTCAAAAAGAAATGGGAGATTTATATCTTTTTTGGTTTATACTGTTTTTTTTGTTTTTTTTGTTCATAATAAAATGCAGTATTTAAAATGTTTTTCTGAGGATCAATGAAAACTAAATTTGAGACAACAAAAGATATGATTACCAAAGACTATTTTTGATGGTCTACCAATTCTATGAAATCTTGTTAAAGATAGCAGAAGATACTGGGATACACTTGATGGAACTAATACTCTTCAGATTCCAGGTAAAGTAAACTGTCCTGAAATTTACTCATTTATTAAATATCTTTAAATTTGTTTCCTGCATGTAAACTAGCTTGTTGGTTGTTTGAATAACATGAGTGAATGAGATAATCTTCTGTTGCATTTTTGAATATATATGAGTGGTGTTAAAAAAAAAAAAATTAATTGCATGAGTTTTAACTCATTAGCAACTCACCTGAAACTACCTCCTGTTTTATATGAAGGCTTTGGTTTGAACATGTTTATATTATTACCTTACCTTCTATCATGTTCCAAACAGCAGCTTAACATCCCATAGGGCACGGTTCCACATGGTATCACATCAAATTGATATGAATAATTGACCTATATATATATATGGTGAAAGTGAACTATTTTTGTGTGGAAACACCAAGCACCTATGTTTCTTACCTGTAAATTTCATAAATAAGCTGCAAAAATCCTGTTTTTAGGCATTTTCTACTCAATCATTACAGGACTTGGAAAATTTACAACATAGGCACAAGGTTGGAAATTAGGGGAGGGAGCAGTCGATTAAAATAAAGTACCAGTACATAACTGGTACTTTTATTTTATTGACCTCGGAAGGATTAACTCTTAACATCCTGTGAAAAAATTTTCTAAGTCCTGGAATGATTGAGCAGAAAATACCTAAAAATGGGCTTTTTGCAGCTTATTCATTATGAAATTTGCAGGTAAGAAACAATTTTTTGGTGTTTTTACATAAAAATAGTTCACTTTCACCATATATAGTTTGATACTGTATTGTGTGGAACTGTGTTCTACAGGATGTAGTTGACCGTGACAGGATTTGAACTCAGAATGCAAAGAGCCCGAACAAATACTGCAAGGCATTTCATCCAAAGCTATGAAACAAAAACCCATTTGTTTTAACCCTTTCATTACCATATATCTAAGGAAATATGCTGCCTATGATTTTCAATTAATTTTGGAGAGATTTAGTAAAATAACTTTCTTATTAAGATAACTTAACAAAACGTTCTTATATAAAGTTATAATGGAAGGTTTAAATTTAAATATGAACACTTTAAAACAAATGGTTTTTAATTATAGATTCATGGGCAGGTTGGTATCAAAGGGTTAAAGTGTTCATATTCAAATTTAACCCTTCCATTTTATGTAAGAACTTTATGTTCCAAACACCAACCTAATGAGGAAATTAGTTATTCTACTAAATCCCTCTAAATTTTTAATTATTTTCAAAATTAATTGAAAAGGGTTAATGCATAGTGTCTCTCAAAACCCTGACAGAAAATTATACAATACAAAGTATTTGGTTGTAATTAATTGTTGAATGAAAATTAAACTTTATTCATGACGGAGTTAATTTAAAGACATATGGTATATTACATTGGGAATGTGGTCACAAAAGGGTTAATTCTTTGGTGGTTGTGAAATACACTGCCAATTAATTTTGAGAAATTTCTAACTTTTCCATTATTAAACTGTTATTTAGAACATAGCCTAACAAACGGTTCTTTTGTAAAATTAGGTAAGGTTTAAAACAGATGGTTTTGTATCTTAGAAGCAAGTGCAGTATCAAATGGGTTAAAGAACCAGCTACCAAGATAAATGTGTGAACTGAGATATCAATCTCTTACTTCCAGATTTTTAGTTCTGTGCTGTAGATACTAATTCTGTGTGCATTATAGAGTATGGAATTGATTTTTCTTCTAGTTGTCACAAATTAACCATCTCTACATATTCGAGCATTTATCGACCACTAATACTTTCAGTACAGAAATATATATTTAATATAAAAATTTTTTTATTCATGTGCTTAGCAGTGTAGAGTAGAAACATATTTCAGAATTAACTGTATTATCCAAGATAAAGATATTGATAATGGTACTCTTGCTTCTATGAGGGGTCGGGTGGAGCTAGAATGTTAACTTCTCTTTATGCCAGTGTTTGTCTAGCTATGAAATATTTGACAACTAAAACTGAAATAGGCTAAAGCATAGGGACAGGTAGGTTAACATTTAAGATCAATTCCATAGACTTATTTCATTTTAACTTTAAGATAAGCTAAGCATGTGATATGAATGAAGATGACTGGTAGGCACTGATATGAAGTGAAGTCAAATCATCGTTTTACATCCGTTTTCCATGCTGGCATGGTTTGGACAGTTGATTTTGGCTCGAGTTCATTCTTATTTGGAGTCACCACTCTTAGATGGGTTGAGGGACCATGTCTCGCTCACATTTCATTTGGCTTGGTTTCTATGGCTGGATGGATGCCCTTCCTATCACCAACTACTTAACAGTGTACTGGGTGCATTTTATCGTGGCACCAACACCCTTAACCCTTTTGATACCAAACCGCCTGAAACCGCCCTTGGTTCTTTGATAAAAAATCATTTGTTATAAAGTGTTCATATTTAAATTTAAACATTCCATTATAATTTTATGTAAGAACTTTTTGTTAATTTATGTTCCAAACGCCAACTTAATAACGAGAAAGTTAGTTATTTTACTAAATCCCTCCAAAGGCAGTCTATTTCATAAGAAATACGGTAACAAAAGGGTTAATGTACCCCTTTACATTTATTTAACAATACTTCAAGCAAATTACAATATTTTACTTATATTTCATGTTATATTACATTGTCATATTCCTTTTCTTTTTCTTCAAATATCAAGGGAACTTCTGGCTTCGGTTTTGATGTGCTTCGAGATATCCATTCTCTGTTAGTTGGTGAAGCCCCAGTTAGAGGTAACACTTTATGAAGCATTATTTCTATATCAATTATAAATAAAGTAAATGTCTCTTAACCCTTTTGAAACCACCCTGCTTGAGACGACCGCATCTGTATATGATACAAAAAACATCCACTTTGAAGTGTTCATATTTAAATTTAAACCTTCTGTCATAATTCTAAGTAAGAATCTTTTGTTAAGTTATGTTCCAAACACCACATTAATAATGGAGAAGTTAGTTGTATTACTAAATTCCTCCAAATACTTAATTATTTAAAAAATGAATTAAAACACATGGACAGTGTATATCAGCAGAAATATGATAACGAAAGGGTTAAGTCATAAAGGGCACATGAGAACCTGCTTATATCATATCATGAAGTCTACCACAGGTAACATTCCTTGGAAGATCTGGTCTCTATTCACATCATCTAGTGGAGCTATGTCATGTAAAATAAAGTGTCTGTCTCGCCCAACAAAACATCTGCTTCAGAATTGAACTCACAAACTATGCATTAATAGTCCATACCTTGATGGATTCTCTGTTGGTTTTGACAGTGAGTGTTCCATGGTTCGATCAACGGAATGGCCTACTCGTTGAGTTAACGTGCAAGCAGCTGAGCATTCCACAGACACATGTACCCGTAACATAATCCTTAGGCAGAATCAGTGATGACACAGTGAGATAAGGCTGGACCTTTGAATTTTAGGTACAATCCATCTGATGGGCTTCTACACAGTTTCTGTCTCCCCAGATTCACTCACAAGGCTTGGATTGACCCAAGGCTATAGTAAAGACACTTGCCTAAGATGCCACGCAGTGGGATCGAACCCAGGACCTCCTGATTGTGAAGCGAGCTTCTTAACCATTTGGCCATGCTGCATCCATACCTTATACACTTGGTAATTTCACCTATACATAATCATATGTATAGTAATTTCACCTATGCATAATTACCTATACATAGATACTTAAAAGAGTTCAATAAATTCAATTGCCATCTGACAAAGACTAGGGTCAAAAATGTTAGATTCTAGATTCCTCATAGCAGCTGAACTTAGCAAACTCCTCTGTGTTGCCATCACAGACCATTGCTACTTTCCTCAGATTTTAAATTTTACCCTGTAGTTACTTAGGACAAGCTCCAAGTTATTGTAACAGAAGCAGCATATCAACTAATTCATTAGGTGAATAAATTTGACACTAGCAAAGATAGCCAAACTCAGTACACCAGATTATTGTTAAACCAAAATCTTGTACCAGATATTATAATGAGCTATTGAGTAAATAAATAGAAAAAAGACTTTATAGTATCTAATTCATTGCTTCATGGTTCTGAGTTCAAATTTGGCTGGAGTCAATTTTGCATCTCATCTTTTCAATGTCAATACTAACTATATACTGAAGTCAAGAAAAATTAATTCTAACTCTTGCTCTTACAGAAAGGGGCGTTTCTACTCATCACTTTCTTTTCTCCAAAAGAGAAGAGACCAGAAGAATGTCCTACCATCTGGTAAACTTCATGAGAAGTGGGTGATATCGACAAGCTTGGTGAAGAATTATTTAAACTTGAGTGATTAGAAGGCATTTGACCAGAGCAATGAGCAAAGATCATTCTTATAGGTTACCAGGTTCTTCTCTGTGTGGTTTTCTCCCTTATATGCTATATATGTTTGACTTTTTAGCACTCTTATAAAATAATGGTTTGAGCCATTGTGGCTCTGGCCAGCCATACATGAGTATCATATGATATATATATGTGTGTGTGTGCGTGTGTGAGTAATGCTAACCCAACACTAGATCTTGCAAGAAAGCCTCAACAGCTGCTTTATTTCACTTCATGTCAATGTTTTGGATGTTTTCTCTCTCTAGCATTCCAGTTTATGAATCATAACTGACTCCAGGAATCCTGGTTTAGGAGGAGTGAATCTCAAGTCTTAGAATTCATGTCCATGTGCTTTATATATGTGTGTGTGTATATATATATATATATATATATATATGTATATATAGGCACAGATGGCTGTGTGGTTAAGGAGTTTGCTTTGCAACCGCATGGTTTCGGGTTCAATCCCACTGCGTGGCACCTTGGGTAAGTGTCTTCTACTATAGCCTCGGGCCGACCAATGCC
>JAOPJM010001971.1:8911810-8921902 GCA_027124095.1 Muusoctopus leioderma | reverse complement strand
AGGGTCATCAGCGAACATATTGAGAGAACTAAATACATATGCAGAAATCTATCATCAAAAACATGATGAAGCTGGAATGAAGCGAATAGCCACAACCGATCTTCCACAGCCCACTCATGTCGTCACAGTATGTGTATGTATATGTATACACACACACACATGTACATATGCATACACAAATTAACCAATATTGTTGCTGCCTACTTAGAAATTGAACAAGGAAAATAGATATTCAGAAAGAAAACAATTATAAGACAATAACTTTCAATTAATCTATTAAGAAATGTACAGGACATAAACTACTTTCAAGGTTGGATTATTTTATGAAACAGCATGTATATAAGTCATTACATTATAAAGTATAATATCCACCTTAATTATTAATGAATGGTGGTGTTTCTTCCATTGAAATAGCAACACCTGTATCATTCTTAATGAAAATATTTAAAAAACACAATATACGAAACATCGTGTTTTTCAATAATGTTACTATTCCAGAAACAGAATATAAAATACATTATTTAAAGTAAAATAATACCACTACCGCCTGGGCTCTTGGGTGCCTCTTGCAGTGTACACTCTGTTGCAAGATTTCAGACCAGGTCTCTGGTTTGGGGATAACTTCCTCCCTTTCTTTCACCAGTCTTTGGGGCCCTGAAAATGGTCATGGGTGCTGCCATTCCACCCATGACTACCTCAAGTAAAATAGAAAAGAAACAAACTATATTTATATCTAATTACAAACCTCTTGAAGCCAAAGTTTGTTAGTTTGAACAAAGGATCTGTTTCTTAAGGACTTTGCTTTAGCAATGTCAGCTTCAGTAACAGGAATCAGCTGGTTTTCAGGAATTCCAAGTCTGCAAAGATAGGTTAAATAAAATTAAAAAAGTAGGAAAAGAAAATCTGGCACAATGATTTCTAAAATATTTCCCACCCACACATTAACATTTCAGACATCACATCTGCCTGTGACACTTATGATGTGTATTATATATAACTGTTTGTATTATCTGTAAATGTAATTATCACTGAACTAAAGCAAATTAATGAAGGGGTCAATTACATAGAAGAAAAATGATTTGAACCAAACAATTTTAAAAAGATTTTGTTAGAATGAATATCTAATAATGTGATGTTGTTAGAATGAATATCTAATAATGTGATGTTGTTAGAATGAATATCTAATATGAGAGATATTAGATATTCTGAATTTTGTTGTGATGAACAGAACAAAGGGAGGTTAATGTAATATTTATTTACTGTTTTACATCAATCTTTTCATGCTGGCATGTGTGGGATACTTTTTTGTAGGAGCAACTGCTTTTACAGCTGGATGCCAAATGAAACATGAGTGAGACGTGGGCCGCTGACCCGTCTGGGAGAATGGTGACTGCAATGAGGAAACAACGCAGGCCAAAACACCCGTCCAACCCATGCCAGCATGGAAAGCGGATGTGAAGCGATGATGATGATGATGATACTCATTCTATTACTAGTTACCCACCTGTGAGGTTGAGTAGTGGTATATATATATTTCATGTTCAGTCAAGAAAAGAGGATCAAGTAGAGTTAGATGGTGCCTTGCTCAAAGGTACATCACAATGGCCGGCTGTAGTAATAAGGTTTGAATTCATAGCAATGCAGTCACTAGTCCAACACCTTAAACCACAGCCATTATGTTTATTAGATTAACATTTGATTTCTACTGTGTGTACCACAGTTTTAGAATAGGTGCACCACATCACTGCATGCTGTAAGAGGTGATCAGTATGGTTGGCCACAGGAAGGGCATCCGGCCATAAAACACTGTCTCATAAAAGGAACTATGATGACTGTCATGGGGATGGTAAAGCTAACCCCCCACTTTAGTAGGGAAAATGGCCTGAAAACATTTGTTATTGTTGTTGTATTAATGTTTAATTTGAATTGTTGCTGATGAAAAGAACACATGAGCAGAGAGAAGATTCCTAAAGAATAATACTGTTCTGAGGTGGTAGGAGTGAAAAATGGTGATGAGCCATAAAGTGGGAGGTAAGAAAAGAGTGTGTCAAGTGAGTTTAGATATGAGTAGCATAGAGTTAGGATAAACACAGAAACAGAGCTTGATGGTAACAAGTGTTTGGAGGGTGTTGGCAGTTTCTCTTCTCTTGGTCATTCTTTAGAATATGTGAGTGTGTAGTAGGGGTACCATGCAATATATTCTGGTGTGGTAAGAATATGTGAGTGTGTAGTAGGGGTACCATGCAATATATTCTGGTGTGGTAAGTATATGTGAGTGTGTAGTAGGGGCACCATGCAAGATATTCTGGTGTGGTAAGTATTTGTGCTTCGTATGCAATATGTTCATAATTATTTTAGCTTCAAAGACAAAACCCAGTCTTTGTGATATTGGATATGTGAAGTATGTGAGAATCTCTGTAAGGAGTTGCTGGAGGATTTGGGATTAATATTTGTGTCACCAAGAAAGGAATGTGAGCCATTAGAGGAAAGTGAATGTGGGTTGCTGTATAGAATGAAGAATATTAAATTAAGAGATGATGGAACCCTATGGTACTTCTGTATTTATATGGCTAGTCAAAGAAACTCTGAATGTCAAAAGCAATAAATTTTCTTGCACTTAACCCATTTGTGACCATATTTCTAACAAGATTGTATTCTGCCTTCGTATTTTAATTTTCAAAATAATCAAGACTTATGAGAGGTTTAGTGAAATAACTTTCACCTTAAGATAAAAATACACCAACTAAAATATAATACTATCTTTCATGTAATAATCATTTTTAATATAGGCACAAGGTCAGAAAGTTTTGAGAAGGAGAACACTCAATTATATTGACCCAGTACTTGACTCGTACTTTGTTTATCGATCCCAAAGGTATGAAAGGTAAATTTGACATCGGCAGGATTTAAACTCAGAATGTAAAGAGCTGGAACAAATATTGCTAGGCATTTTATCCAATACTCTAACAATTCTGCCAATGAGATTTTAGTCTAAGATTTGAATTTAAATTTAAACACCTTAAAAGAGGCTGTTTCAGTTGGGTTGATATCAAAAGGCTTAAGTTCTCAAGGGCAAGAGATCAGTAGTATAGAATATAATGATTGATAAACTAATTTTGGGATGCATATTTTATGGGATTTCATAGTGTATAAGATGTTTGGATGTTTTAGATGATTCAGAAGTATGGCACAATTGCTGATATGGTGTATAGGCAATTTAAAATTAGTGAATATTTGATAGAATTAATAAACCTATAAGACCAGAGTCTGTGAGAAGCTGTGAATGTTATCAATAAGAGCTGAGGTAGCAAAATTGTAAAAATGTTGGGTCACTGTCTCACAGGTAATATGTTGAGTCTTGTTCAGCAATGTTATTTAGCAGCATATATATGCTATTGTAGCAGAAGAGACAATATTCCATTTTACTTCATGGTTGTACAGTTAACATTAGAAAGGACCTTCCAATATTTTAAAAATAAAACTGTTTTTAAGTTCCTAAAATTTGTTACAATTTTCAGAACAATCCAATTCATACAGTTATCATTTATTTGGACAATTAACCTCATTTTTAGAGATGGAAAATGTTTTAATATTTATATCTACACTACATTTTGATTGGTATGATCTGCTGAACATATATGGTGTGAAAAAGAAAATCATATACTGTTATGGAATGAAATATCCTTAATTGATACAGAACAATGGCAGAAACTTACAAAAATCAAAGAAGTGGTATATATAGATTTTGCTGACAACCCAATTAGTAAACTCAGCACTAACATTAGCTCAGTATGGCTGTCTTACTGAAAAATGAATTTAAATAACCTAAAAATTTAACATTAATTGTACATATGACAGTGGTTTGATGCATGTACAATTAATATTACAGTAGCAATCCTCTTAGATAAGAGCATTACTACTGTTAGTTTAGAAATAAAGGTTTTTGAGTTTTAATCCAGTATGGTACTATGTACACATCAAGGAATAAGACATTTGATGATGGTTTGAAATTAAAATGTAGCCTAGATATCAATATTAAAACATGTTTCTTCTTTAAAGATGAGGTTAATAGCCTGAACAATTGTAATCATATTAACAACTCATTTCAGCATCTCAGTCATTTAGATATTTAATCAATCCAAAATATATTATGAAATAAACAAAGTAAAACTATGAAAATAAAATGAATTATTATAATTCTAATATAGACAGAAAATTACAATGAAAGTATTTCTTATCTAACTTAATTACTGCTATTTGTTTAAAGTTATTAATTTCCAAAGTCTTCCATATGTGTTCCTTTAGTCTAATTGTTTTATATTGTCAATCAGTAGAATCTGTGCAGCAGTAGCAGTAGACAGAATGCCTTGTCATCGATAAATAATTGCCAGTCAAATACTGAGGTTATTTTAATCAGCTATACCCCACTACAATATCTATGGCTTCGTGCCTATGTTAGAAATTATTATATACAATCTCACATCTCTGTTACCTGGTTGATTTTTGCTGTGTCCAATTTAAGGTGAGATTATGCAATTTTGTATGTGTAATAGTCACACTGGACATTTCAGGACATTCATTGAAATCTATCAATACAAGTTATCCTTGACAAGAACATAATAAGTTTTAAAATGTTAAGCTTGGTCTGAGGAAATTTGGACATAGCTAAGTAATATAAAGCAAAAAAAACAAAAAACCACTATAAATGTCTCCAAAGGAATCATATAGAAACCATTCTATTTTCAAAATTACATTTAAAATGTTTTATTGATTTCTATCGTTGCCATCTTGCAAAGTATTAAAAATATAAATGTTTCTACTTTCTCATTCCATAGGGTTTTATCGAATTTCAGTTTGTCATTGTTTGTCAGAATTGGTCTGGTAGACTTTTATCTTACAAAACCAACACACTATATTATAGTCCATCCTTTGACTCTTACAACGATGATTTGTATCTATTTTATTAATCTCAGTGGGCATGTGAACAATTTAGTCATCATTTACACAATAAAATATCAGAGTTGTTATCAAGCTTATAAATATAAGCTTTGTAAAAATTATTTACTATCAAAAGAGACTGATATACAGTTAATAAACTCACCCCCCCTCCCAGCACTAGTTAAGCATCTTGATCTCCTGCTAATTATTAAGGACTTTGTAAAATTTACTCCTTAATTACTCAAGCAAACCATAGTACCATCCCAAAAATGAAGACTTTGCATTAGGTTACACTTAGTCTTCTACTTTTAGTTTCTCAAAATTAATTCATTATTTCAATTTCTTTTAAGGTCACTGAGTTCAACCTGTGTAAGTCAATTGTAACCAAGAGTATTCACTCCTCTGTCTTATTTTTCAATGAACTTTCTGATGAGAGAAGCATTAGCAGACAATTATTACAAAATAGTTCTCCCTTCTAATATATTTTAATCTTCCAAGTAAAGATTAAATTTCTTAGTGAAGGAGAAAAACAAACTAATTATATTTCAGAGAAAATTCCAAGACTCTAATTAGGAAACGCTTGTAATATATATATATAGTTGTAATCAAAAGATTGATACTCAAAATTCTCATTGAGAATATATATGTATGTGTGCGTGTGTGTATATGTGTGTGTGTGTATGTGTGTGTGTATGTATGTGTGCATGTGCTTGTCATTGCTTGACACCGTTTATCACTGAGGCAGTCTGTGACATTCGTTTACGTCTCCATAAAACAAAATGTCCAGCCGTTTAGTAGTTCAGTGGTATAATTCCCATACTTAAAATAAGTATGGTTAGTGGCAGGAAGGGCATCCAACTGTAAAATACTGCCTCAAAAATATCTCCGTCCAACCCATGTGGGCATGGAAACATGGATGTAAAATGCTGCTGCTGCTGCTGATGATGATGATGAATTTTATGTTGCTGAAATAATACAGTTATGTTCTCCCTTTTTACTTTGATAAATCAACTGAGTCCTTTTACTCCATCTCAGATCTACCTTGATGTTTTCCACCTCCAATATATATACATTTCATTATATGAGCTGAAGAGATCTTCTACAAGGTCACTTGACCTGCTAGAAGTAGTAATCAAATCTCCTTCAAATCACACCCGGCTGTCTTATAAAAGAAGGACACATTGAATAATGTAGTTGCAGGTGCCCTGTACCTAAGAAAAAGATAGGACGGTCATGGTCGGAATACCTTTAATCATAGGTCTGCTCAATAATTGATGACATAGGGCTAAACAACAACAACAGCAACAACAATAATAACAAACTTTCATTATACAACATTCTAATCCCTATACACACACTTTTTGTTCCACTGCTTTATTTTAGAAGTTTCAATCATAGCATTTTACTTTATGTAACATTCCTATTTTTGAGAAAATATTGTCAATGCCAGCAGCAATTTGATTCCCTTCTTCTCACCTAAATCAGCAAAAGTAAAGGTGTGAAATATAATAATAAAGTTAATCCACTTCACTATTACCAATTCTATATTTACCACATCCAATATCAGACATTCTCCCACCTTTTCTCATAATTATTTCTTATAAGCACAAGTCCAATTTTGTAGGAGCCAGGTTTAATTTAATCAACTCCCAACAGATAAAAAATACAGTCAACCCTATCTGGATTTTAATGGAGGAATGTGAGGGCATCAAACTACATACTGAATAGTATCTATTGTACAGCTTAGTCATTAGTGACAATTCACTTACCATATTTTTGGTACATAATGAAAAAGAACAAAAAAAAATAAAAAAATTAAAAGCGTGCATCTTATTATTTCGAGTGTTAATATATTAAGAGAAAGTTTCTTTTCCTTACACATGAAATTGCTCCAAGATATACAGAAATGATACAAATTAAAATCTAAGATTTTCAAAGCACACAATTTATCTGAGCATGAAAATTAAATTTCCTTGAAGCATACATTATGAGCTAGTGTATATAGTTAGTTAAAGCATGGAACCGATATTCAAAAGAACATAAAAAAATACAAAATATTTGGAGCTGCAATTTGCTGAAAATTATTTAAAGAAAAATGGTTATTAATAGCTAACACCTTCACCAGTTCTATTCCTGATAATGAGACATGCCAAGATTTTAACATCAGCATTGAATCGCAACTGAACATTACATGATTGTATGTGAACCATCCTCATCACCTCCACAACTACCACCACCATCATCACCATCTTGCTCATTTTAAAGACTTTTTTTTTCATATGTGCATAAGTTTGGTTATCAGTGTTACCATAGAAATTGGATGGTGGTGATTAAAATGAATATGCTGCCACAGAGCATATATAACTGAAGCAAAGGTTTTAAGGTTGAATGGTTTTCCTTCTAATGACCAGAATCACGTAGAATCATGTTATCATTCAATAACAACATTGTTAAATGTTTAACTGTTTTCAGAAGAATATTTCTGAACTGTTCATTAAAGAAAGGGAATGCATTTTTAAAGTAAAATCCTGATACATACTACTTAAGTCTAATCTACATTTCAAGCTTTTAAATAATATGAATGAAAAAAAAGAAAGAAATATTGATATTACTTTTGATAATTTTTAATTTATGCACAATTTTTAATAAGCTAAAGAAAGAATTTTCTAATGATCATCTGCCTCTAATATATTTGACCAATTCAACTTATCACTCTCCAGAAAACATGTTTATCATAAAATATTGCCACACTCAGCTGAAACCTGTTTAACCCTTTTGTTACCATATTTCTCATGAAATACACTGCCTATGAATTTCAATTAATTTTGAAAATAATCAAGAATTTGGATGGATTTAGTAAATAAGTAACTTTTTTGTTATTAAGTTTGTGTTTGGAACATAACTTAATAAAAAGTTCTTACATAAAACTATAATGGAAGGTTTAAATTTAAATATGAACACTTCAAAACAAATGGTCTTTATAGAAAGAGGGGAGGTTTCAGGCGGGTTGGTATCAAAAGGGTTAAACAGCTTTAATATTTCTACTTAAATTTCCTCAGTACTTTCTTTATTCTTTAATAACAAAGAAAATTTCTCAAAAGAAATGGTGATTTCTTAATCTAATGAGAC
This sequence comes from Muusoctopus leioderma, assembly GCA_027124095.1. NCBI lineage: Eukaryota > Metazoa > Mollusca > Cephalopoda > Octopoda > Octopodidae > Muusoctopus > Muusoctopus leioderma. The sequence goes on along the minus strand of JAOPJM010001971.1, from coordinate 8,913,835 downwards.
TCAATGATATTACTTCTACAGCCCTTTCCAATTTACCATAGAAGTTCTTTCTGGCTTTTCTCAAAGTACTTCTATTCTCACATGCCTCTGTTATTTCACTAAAATAGATGTATTTCTTCAACAGGTTTACTTCTAATAAATCTGTTATCACATTGTACACACTCACACCATGTTGCAATGTTTTATGCATAACATATTCTTACTCTTCTATCTTCTCAATGTTTCTTCGACAAATTTAATAACTTCTTCTTTTCAGTGACAGTTGATACCATTATTTCTGTCACAACATACATCTAATAACTATTTCCCAATATTAGGGGCATCAAGTGATTCAATAACAAAAGCTGCATATCTAACATGCAATTTACACCTCATATCTTAACACATTTTCTCAGTATAGATTGCAGAACAAAAGTATTTACTTTCTTAGTATTATTATCTGTTGTCTGTCCAGAATAAATTTCAATAACTTTATCCAACACTACTGACTTCTGATAAACTTACCTCTGCTGCTATCCATTTCTGTAGTCCCCCAAGTATAACAAATCCTCTACATTCTGATGGTATTCTAGTCAGTGCCTCCTACACTTCTATGTATTAGCTATTGAATCTTTCCTAAACTGCAGACACATGTACTGACATATTAAACTCAGTATTTGTCCTGTTTCTAAAGAAAGTAATCTGGTTACTGGAGCAATTACACACAAGACGACCATGTCCAAAGACATATCAATTCTGCCCCCCCCCCCCCACACTCTACATCAACATCAGTGGTGGACACTTCTGTCTAGCTTGGATCATCCAGTGGTATAGCTAGAGGTTGGGCTGCCTGGGGTGGGCCTTCAGTTTACTGCCCCCCCCCCACACACTATATATATATATATAGGGGGGCAGGCATGGCTGTGTGGTTAAGGAGTTTGCTTCGCAACCACATGGTTTCGGGTTCAGTCCCACTACGTGGCACCTTGGGCAAATGTCTTCTACTATAGCCTCAGGCCGACCAATGCCTTGTGAGTGAATTTCGTAGACGGAAACTGAAGAAGCCCGTCGTATATGTATATGTGTGTGTTTATGTCTTTTTATTTATGTCCTGTAACTTAGCGGTTCGGCTAAGAGACCGATAGAATAAGTACCAGACTTAAAAATAAGTGCTGGGGTTGATCTGAAACCCTCCAAGGCGGTGCCCCAGCATGGCCACAGTGAAATGACTGAAACAAGTAAAAGAATATATATATATATACATGCATGCATTAAACAGTTCGAAAGAATACGATCACGTACAGATGTATGCACGCATATAGTAAACGGTTCAAATGAACACACAGACACACACAAAGAGAGAGAGAGTAGCGGTTGATGATGGGTGCTGTGTGGGGGTCAGTGAGGAAAAGGACTGAAAGAGACGGAGGTGGAAATATAGGCAGGAGGCTAGAATTGAATTCTGGGAGGAAGGAGACGGAGTGGGGAGTTAGAGGGGAGAGATATAAAGGTGGTCAGTACCAAAGGGATGGAGTGAGAGAAAAAAGAAGGGAAGAGGAGAGGCAGTGGGATGGAGAGAGAAAAGAAAAGCAGGCTGAGAGAAAGAGAGCCAAAGGGTCAATTGTCTGAATTCTATCATGTTTTCTCTCTTTAACGTTACTTTTATACTTAATGTTGTCTGTTCTGTCTTGTTTCCACCGAAAGGCATTATTCCTTGTTATTTGTCCCCGTCATTAAAACGACTAATATGTTTATATTATTCATTGTTTGTCCTGTCGCATCAATTCCCTAGTGGAAAATTGTTTTAATGTCCATTGGTACACTGGTGGATATGTGATCCTGCTGAGTTGAAGTACCGAAATCGTGAATCCACCAGATAGCAGCTGATGACGGGAAAATGCGTATATGTTTTCATTTGTTTATATTTTGTCCCTAATTTTCTTGCATATCGGTAAGTAATGTACACACATTTCCAGCACAGCACCTCTACTCTTCTTTGACTAGCTGAACTCATCCTTACTCTTAATTGCTTTTCGTTTGCGGGAG
>JAOPJM010001971.1:8822173-8832342 GCA_027124095.1 Muusoctopus leioderma | reverse complement strand
TTGAAAACTACATCGATTACATCTATTAAAATGTTTCCAAAAGTAATTCCTGGAAAATTTTGAGTGGTTCTCGGATATTGCACTAGATCCTTAAATTTGACCTGCAACTTGAAAACAAAAGCAATTGAAGAGCGTGTACATTTCCTATGCTGAATGTTTAAAAAAGGCCAATGCTGTATATACTGTTACCATTACACCATGGTGGTCTTTTCTTCACATGCGTATTACACAAATGAGACGTTATAAATGTAATGAGAAGTCACAAATGAGAGGTTATAAATGTAATTTTTTGATTTGTCTATCTATTGGTTTAAGTTTTACTCTGTTACTGCTAAACCTTATTTTGATGTTATATTGTCTGTAGTTTATTCTCAGTTAGGTTATTGCAATAAAATGGAATCACAGTGAGTTTACATTTTTTTGTCTCATTCTTGTGAGTGGGTAAAAGTCTTATGTAATATTGTAAATATGTTTCTCGTGAATGCGATAAACGTCTTGTTTGTAAGCAATTTCATTGAATCCGATGGTATTTTCCCGATCATGTTGGTATCTGATTATTATTTTCTTGGTGCATCGGACGAATGAAACTCGATTTATATAAGGTTCCAGCATCTGCTGGCGTTTTGATAGACAGATTATGAGCAAAGCACAAGTACAAATAATGGTAGCTGGTTATTATTTTCTTTTTCCATAGTGAAATGTGTAGTGGTTCATCTGGCAGAAATTCGAACCCTGCTCTTGTCGTTTCACTTCGTTCAAGATGTTCGTTTTTCGCGCCTTTTCTGCGCCTGTCTAGCACGTGTTAGTAACATGGTCACTTCGTGATCAGCACATGAAAACCTTGTCCTGATTATTGGCCAATCAGCAACTGGTATTTATATCACCCAACAGCACGTTCTCTGTCTTCAATGTGTTATATGAAGGCACTCGAATTTACTTTCACCAGAGAGCAAAGGCATTTGCCAAGGCGACATGCCGTCGTCCTAACAGAAATTCTGCAACCAGCCGCATGTAACTGCTATTTTTAGCATCTACAAACCTGCTGCATTCGACTGCTGTTTCTAGCATCTACAAACCTGCCGCATTTGACTGCTATTTCTGGCATCTACGAAACTGCCGCATTTGACTGCTATTTCTAGCATCTACGAAACTGCCACATTCCACTGCTATTCCTAACACATACGAAACTGCCGCATTCCACTGGGCTGTACCTAGGACATACAAAACTGCCACATTCCACTGCTGTACCTAGGACATACAAAACTGCCACATTTGACTGCTATTCCACTGCTACCCCTAACACATACGAAATTCCCGCGTTCTATTGCTATTTCTCGTACCTACGAACTTGCCTCATTTTGCTGCTATTTCAAGCATCCACAAACATGATTAACTTTGCATACATGAACATTCTATAAACACAAACATTTCTTTATCTTCGTGTTTTCTTAATGCTTTTCATGCTTGTTCCTATATTGTATAACTATGTATATTGACTGCCTGTTTAATGTCTTTCATGCATGTTCCTATTGTTTATTGTCTGTATAAAATCCTTTGTTGTTGTTCGAACTCCAGTGTCCGTCTTACATTCTTTCTTCTCTTCACAGTCACCACACAAGCACAGCCTTTGTTAAAAGTATAGCACAAATATTTGTTAAAGTTAAAACACGACTAAAAATCTTCCTTTAAAATGTATGGCTACATAATCAGACGTGAACTGGTGAACTGAACTGATGCATGTGTTACTTCTAAAACCTGATTTATAACAAATAGTTATTACGACATGACAGTTCTCAGCGATCATAAAGGGAGAAATTATTAACCTTATTGCTACATCTAAATTTAGTTCAACCCACCTTTCACAAATGCCTTGCGACTCCTACTTATAACCGTTTCTCTTAAATTACTAATGTACTTAGTATTCTATTATAATTCCTTTCACATCTAGGGTGCATTGTAGGAATATAAATTGACCACAGTACTTGACTGATACTTTATTTTATCGGCCTCGGAGGGATGAAAGGTAAAGTTGACTTCAGTGGGATTTGAACTCGGAACGTAAAAGGTCGTAACTAAATACTGCAAGGCATTTTATCCTACGTTCTGACGGTTCTGCCAATGAGAAAAACATTGAAAACGTTAGGAAGTTCATTCTTGGTTTCATCTATTATTTGTGAACAGTCTTTGTGTATATCTATATATGTATGTGTTGAATATGTAGATGTGTGTGTGTTTGTTTGATATGTATCCACATATTTATGCATATATCTTTATTTAATCCGAGGTCAACTAGACTCAGCTTATAAATAAAGAGACCAAACTCTTTTGTTGTTGTTTATGCAACAATAGCCTTAGTCAAATACTGAACGTCTTACGTAGTTAAACTAACTTTTGTTATTTACGTTGTTCGTGTCAAGCAGATTTATAGGATCTTTTCCACCTTACAAACGATTCGATAAACGGATCTGATTTTATTGAATTTACAGAAAAGTCCAATTTGAAACGGTTGTAACTTTTTAATTACTTTTTTCTCCAAACCCAAGTTTGGATATTGTAATTGGCATGCAAAACTACATCTGTGTACAGATTTTCAAAAAGAAATGGATGAAAATCCACTGCAGCATGATGAGCAGACTAGGTCCCTAATGATATAAAGACCAAGAATAAATACATTCTTTAAAAAGACAAATCATTATAGAGCCAGTAAAAGTGACATAGACGGAGAGGGGGGAAGAAGAGAAAGGGAGTACACGGTACGGCAATGAACCACCGAGTATTTAAGAGTTTTCTGTACGAAATGATATGTAATATCAGGCAGATAGATGTCTTTCTTCTGAATGAATCTTGGGAACCAGTGAATTAAGACGGGTGTCATCTCAGAAATGAGAGCAGTTGTACTATGTAGTTGTTGGGTGACCTAGACAGTCATCATCACACTGACATGGACTAACTAACACTATATAATTACATATAAAAAGCTAGTCAATTATGTAATACTTGTTTAAATTGTCGTTGAAGTGGAATGAACGCTATAATAATTTATCTAAATTGCTCAACTAAAGTGAATCAAGCCGAACAATTCTCTTTTGAAATCCTATTTTTAGGTCTGTTTTCTCACTTTTGATAGTTTTCTTGTTAAACTGCTCTACTTTTAAATCCCACACACACACAAACGCTGGAATAGATAGATATTTGTGTGTAAGTGTGTGTGTGCACGCGATGGTGTGTTTTTGTGTGCGTTTCTGTAAAATATCTTCATGGAACATAACTGGGGCTAGATGCTTTGCCTTGGGCTCTCAACTCCTTACGGAGGGCATCTAAACTTGGCGAGCCCATCCCTATCCAGGTCTGACCGCAGTTGATTTCTTCTAGAGAGAAAGAAGAAGAATTGATCCCTGTCTTAGAGTAGTACTTTATTTATCGACCTCGAAAGGATGAAAGGCAAGGTTGAGCTCAGCGGGATTTGACCTCAGAGCCGGAATGAATGATGCAAGGCATTCTATCTGACGCTCTAACCAATCTGCCAATTCACCGCCTTATCCACATATAATAATTAACTATGTGTATGTATTCGCTGTCATGGTAAGGACATACTGTGGAGGTAGGAGACAAACAGAGTGAGTGAGTGTCAGTAGGAGAAGTAAAATGAAAGTGAGTGGAAGAATGGGGTTTTAGTAAAGTGTTAAATATGTTGAATACATAACAGAATGAAGTGATGTCCATATAATTGAAGAGAGGATATGGCTGTGTTGATCAATGTTGGTAAGTGGTGGAAGAAAGACTAATAGTAACGAGCAATCGTTACTTAGTACTTATGTGTGTGGTGAGTATGTGAGACAAAGCCATGAAAATGGCTGTTAGCTTTTAGTCGCTATTGTCTATGTGAGACGAAGCCATGAAAACGGCTGTTAGCTTTTAGTCGCTATTGTCTATGTGAGACGAAGCCGTGAAAACGGCTGGTTAGCTTGTAGTCGTGGTGAGTGGTGTGTGTTCAACGAGGTGGTAAGATCTTCTGTCTAAGTGTCTTTAAATGTCTCCTTATAAAGGAAACGGTAGGCTCCGACGAATTATTCTAGACGAGCGGGAACAATGGTTTAAGTTATCACGTGGTTGTGATAACCAATCCATGCTCGGTCAAGTTTGACTGAACGTCGGTAAAATATTGTATGGTGATTGGCTGACCAAATCATCAAACGATGAGCCGGTCAGCCGCTTTTTCACCAGGTTATGGAAAATCTAACTAGAGTGTTCTCTGCTACGTCCGATTCTTTGTCTGACAGGCAGAGTGGCTGTGGTTGTCAAATTACAGAGTAGTATGAATCACTACACAATCATGTTCTGCAATGCTTCAATTACTACAGCAGATACATTCCTAGAAGATACAGCACTAAACAAAATAGCATTCTACAGGATATCTACATTAAATGGTAAAATCCCAAATCCAAGAAAACTGGTGATGGTCTGCATTGACAATAATTAGTCTATAGAAGAGTTTGTAGAAGTGTTTAATAAGTTCAGTTGTCATGAAGAGTGAGGAATCTAACATTTTCCAGCTCTTCTCCTTTGCCTGAGAGTGAGCAAGATAGTGAAAGTATTGTCATTTTGACTGTAAGTGAGCAAAATATTATATTAAAGCCCAGAGAAGCTCTTGTGATGGATGATAACCTTATACACTGTTATGTTACACATAAAAAGTTAAAATTATTAGGACATTATAAAACATGTTTAATTAAGATCTAAGACTATTATTTAATACCAAGATACATTGTACTTTCTTGTAACTGGAGAAGCTCACTTTTACAAGGATAAAAACATTAGCTGAATGGTATGTTGCAATACATTTGGTCATCTACTATATATATAAATATAAATATATCTTCCATTTTCCACACAAACTTTCTTTATGAATAAATCACTTTTTTGCTGATAACATAGAGCTTACTATGGCAGCAGTTTTCATCTTGTCTACACATTTAATGATAGTTCCGATCATTGATCTAGCCAAGTTCAAAGAAGCACACATGCCTGATGTTTACCAGTATCCAGTTGCCACTATAACTTAGTTTAACATCTAATATCTAGCACTTCAAATCCAAGCCATCTTCTACATATGCTGGATAAAAATCTTTGTATATCATATAATAAATTTTCCAACTTGAATATGATTGTAGCTCAGCTTGAAACAAATACAATATTGAGAAGATACTACTGATTGGTTGCACACATATGATGTGTGATATATATTCTGATTTGCTTAGTAGATATAACATTTCTTATATTCAAAATTATGCTTTTAATTTTCTTTCTTGGACTATCATATCTTGTTATCATGTTTGTAATTTAAGATGAAAGAGCATCATAATGAAAAACATCTATTATAATAAGATTATAATTTTTCAGGCTATTAATTTCATCCTCAGAGATGAAACATTTTAATATTTACATCTACACTACGTTTACATCTATACCAAAGGTCAGAATATAGGAACACTGGGAAGCCTTAATGATGAGAGGAGAAACATCCAAGTCAGGAATGGCTGAACATATATGGTGTCAGGAAAGGAAATCATAAACTGCTATGGAATGAACTTTCCATAATTGATAGACAACCAGAAGAAACTTAGAAAGATCAAAGCAGCACAGTACATATAATGGTTGATAAGACAATCAGTAAACCCCAGTGATTGATAAGACAATCAGTAAACCCCAGTGATTGATAAGACAATATGGCTGCCTTTACTGAAAGATACATTTGAATAACCTAAAAATGTAACTTTAATTGTACATGTGTCAGTGGCCTAACACTGTTGTTACATTTAGCATAGAAATAAAAGGTACCTAGTTATTAACTATATACATATCCAGAAATATGACACCTAATGACTATTGGAGATCAAAGAGATTGAAATGTAATGTTGCTGTAAACATAAAAATAAATTTCTGTATCAAAAGATGACGCTAATAGTCTGAAAATTATAATCTTATTAAAACAACTCATCTCAGACATTTAGATATTTAACCCTATAATAAGTTAATAGAAATTTTCTATTCACCTACAAATTGACACTTTATATCATCTCAATCATCATGGAATTTGTTAATCATAATAGGCTAAAGTACATTAAGCACTAGCAAGCTTATTATATTAGTAAAACTTAGTTTTTCCATTTATTCATACATATATGTATATCTTAGAAAGAATCTATTCCAACCAATATTGTTAAATTGGGTATTATCTAGATGTTATGTTTACAATATTTTTTATTTCATCAATTTCATTATAGTAACTGTATGCTTAATAGATTTCACCAGAATATATTGATCTAAATGAAAACAGAATGCACCATTTTCCTTTTACATAACAAACAATCCAAATATCTTTCTATTGATGATACACTAGAACTGTTGACCTTGTCTGAAACCCTATATCTTTGAGGTAACTAAATTATGATACAAGAATTAAATAGTTTTAGATTGGACACGGTACATTTCAACAGTGAATATGATGTTGTCATCATATTCGCTGTCACATTATCTTTTTAACACTTGTTTTTCAATGCAGACAGTATAGCATATTGACACCTCTCGACGACCCTGTGTCATCTCGTCAGTGAGGCCCAACATCCCTCAGTACCTTTTCTATATTTTCCTTTGATATAGATAAATTTGCATCACATGTCCTGTGCAGCCTCCTCTTCTGAATGCATCGACTGATATCTTTAATATCCAACCGCTCTGCCACTGTTGCTGTTTACTGTTCCATGTAAGTTAACATTGCTCATCCAACAGATCGTACTTATTTCTTCTCTCCAGCCACTGTAAATCCCCAGCCTCCAATGCCCAGATATCACTATCACATAGCATTACACTTCTTCGTACACATTATTCTTTTGTATGGAGAGAGAAACCTTTTGTGGTCAACAGAAGTAGCAGCTCTGTGAACTTCTCTCATCCCACTCTTAGCACTAATTAGCTTACGTGTAGCACATCATCTCAGCCCTTTATGAACTTCATTTCATGAGTGCCCCTATTGCTAACTATTTCTATATATCTCAAGATGATTGCTATCTTGGCAGTACAATCTCATATAATTTGAAGTAAGGAGTGATATTTGCAAGAAGACTGGTGATGCACAACATCAACTGAAATCTTCAAGGACAACAAAGAAAATATTCAAATGTTTTAAACAACAATAACATTCTATTAAAAAAAATTGAATCTCAAATTAGAAGCAAATTAACCGACTTCTGAATTACAATTTCCCTTGATACTGATGTTACCAAAATGGTGAAGAGGAAAATATGAATATAGGGAACAAAGCAAAAGTAACAAAATCCCTTTCCTTTCTCAGAAACCTTTTATGCTGTTATTTCCTATCACCTTTAGAAAGATAGCACCTTTTTTTAATTGATATTTTTCCATTATGAAAAGAGAAAGAATTTACTGATGTTTTGTAGTGTCTTTTTATTCTGTAGGATTCATAATATAGAGAATTGCTATGTGAATTCTTTTCTAGAAAGAAAACAAGAAGCAGATTTCAGTAACAAAAGGTAGAGCACTGAACCAGCTTTAAATTAAAGATATCATCAATCATTGTCTGTAGAGAAACAAGCCTTCATACATCAATGCATGTTCCTTCTACATAATGCTCTCGTATATAAATTTCCATGAAAACCCCATATGGAAGATCTTATAACTAACTCTATGATATACTGCAACATATATTGTGACATTAACAGAGAGTATAACTGCTACTTGGAATACAGTTTCATCATTCACAGTAATTTCTCAGAATCATTCTCAATAAAATCCAAAGGGTATTCAATGAACATGTCCTTTACAATGGATGATTTAGGAGGATATTTGCAATGTCCTTGACTAAATGCATCTATTCAACAGAAAACAGGTTGAACTGCTATGCAAAATGTTCAGGGACTAATAATAGCATCTGCAAGACCTAAGTTGTGTGCACCAGTACAATCTCAGAGAAGTACTAAAAGATGAGAACAACTTTATACGAGGGTTGTACCAAAAGTAATGCAAAAGTGGACATAACTTATTTATTAACTGACATAGGTTGTTCAAATTGCACATGTTGGCAGAGTAACTCTTCCTCTATACAAAGGTACTACTCAACATAGTCTCCATCACAAGCGATGCATTTGCACCATCGATGAACCCAACTCTCGAAGAATCCTCTTTGAAAAAATTCAGGTGTGCACTGTTGTACCCACTTCTTCACAGCCACTTTCACCTCGTCTGTGTCATCAAATCGTTGTCCTGGAAGACTGTCCTACATTGGACCAAAACAGGTGGAAGTTGGAGGGCATCAGATCCGGGCTGTACGGTGGATGGGGGACCACTGACCAGCCCAATTTGCCGATTGCATGATTTATTGCCAAAGAAGTGTGTGGTCGCGCACTGTCATGGTGAATGTGGATCGTTTTTTAGATTCCTGTTCGGTGTCTTCCTCCTAATGGCTTCCCTAAGCTTTTTGAGTGTCTCAGTGTATCTGCTCGCTGTTCATGGTATAGCCACATTCCAGAAAATCACGGAGAATGATGACCTGTGTCAATCTCACCAGTCTGTGCAATGCTTGGAAGCATTCTTCACATTCTATATTTCAACAAAGACCCCATATGCATACTGACCAGTTAAGAATTTTGTGAATGTTTTCAGTAATAGGGTATGTACCATCAACTTGTTCTTTCATAATCCAAACAGAATAGAATGAAGACACTGAAACTTTTCAAGAAAATCTGTAAGACTTCAATGCATTATCTTTCCAATGTTAGATAACTGAGAGATAGATCTTTAGTTGCTGCATTCCAGTGGATAATCTTTTTTTGAAACCTGGGATTATTTTATCTATTTTTTTAAATTAGTAGGAAATACTTCACTTGAAAAGGAAAGATTAATGATTTAGGCCAGTGGTTTACATATTTCACTTTTATAAGAAGTTTCAGGATGTTGATCAGTATGCTAGAAGGACTATTCTTCCTGTTGCTTTTAGTGTAAGATAAACAACTCTCTGGAATCAGTGAGTGAGAAATGGAGTTGCAATTTAGTATGCTTGGAAAATCATGGAGCTTTTATGTGTTCAGAATGTTAAATTTCCAACAACCATTGTGCTAAACCCTTGAGCAAAGCACATAAATCTGCTTGCTCCAGTTTGCCTGACTGAACAAGAAAGAGGTGTTTCACCACCTAGTACACAGTTTAGAGATAGGAAGGATAAACTGTAATAAAAACAATTGTTCCAACAAATAAACCATGGGAGGGTATATTTCTTGGAACAATGGATTGAAGAAAAGAAATTTAATTAGTAATGATAATTGGACTAGAAGTAATAGCACCAATCGTGTTCAGTGAAGATACAGACAAGGTTTTAAAGAGACAATGGAATTCGCTCCCTGTCAGGTTTTTCTGATATTCCTGTAGATAGAATGAAATAAATTAGCTATTTATATGTATATTTTATCAGTTTAACAATGTTATTGTGAGATTGTTTGTATTGTATTCACTTTGCAGAGAGACTTTTAGGGCAAGATCTTTACATTTAATATATATTTTATATATATTTCCCTCTTCTTTGATTACATGTAAGATTTTAGGTGTTATCTCTGGTTTATAGATTGCTCCAGTTTGCCCTTTGGCCAGTTAGCATTCATAAAATACAAACTACTTCTTTGTCAATTACTTCATTCCTACTCGACTCCGACCAAAACAGTTTCTGTGGAGCTGGATCTGCCAGATATTTGCTCTCCTACATCATGCACCAGTGGTCTATCTTCCTTCAGAAGTTTAGTAAAAGCCATCTTGTTACCCTTGACATCAGAAAACATTAGATAATGTCAGACATAAGAACTTCCATCATATTCTTGCCCCCCTTTACCCACTCAACCTGGATCTTCTGCATGCACCCCCACCCAATATGTAATTTATCACCATCTTTCTCCCATCCCTTTCCCTCTACTATCCAATCATAGCTTCCCCATCACATCCATATTCATACCTTCAATCCCACCCTCACGTCCCTCATTTTCATTCTATTTCACACTCTCTGGTCATGAAGACTGCAGAAGACAAAGCAAAATGCACCCAGTACACTCTGTAAAGTGGTTGGTGATTGAAAGGAGACAGCATAGGGTAGAGAGGACTCTTTAGTT
>JAOPJM010001971.1:8773041-8783632 GCA_027124095.1 Muusoctopus leioderma | reverse complement strand
GGCCCGAGGCTATAGTAGAAGACACTTACCCAAGGTGCCACGCAGTGGGACTGAACCCGAAACCACGTGGTTGCAAAACAAACTCCTTAACCACACAGCCATGCCTGCACCTACGCCTGATAATTTATGTTGTTAATTTGAAATGTAGTGCAAGGTATACTTTTTTCATAAACATACAATTTTAGCCTTGCTCTGAAAAATAAACAAAGTGGTTACACTCTAGGTTTTTAGCCCTCTGTGGGCAGAACAAGTAGGATTGATCTGATTACTTGTTATGTTATTTAGACCTTCATCAAATAAAGAATACCCATTTTCTGTCCATGGAGATATTAGTAGATTATAGCTATTTATAGTGTATACAAACTCAAACACAGTTAAACTGGTCCATCTTATTTGCATAACAGTGAATGCATTGACAACATGGTTAATTAATTGATAATATCTACAGAGTGTTTTTTGGCTAATTTGAAATGTTACATAAGGTACACCTTTTTTGATAAACATACAATTTTAGCCTTGCTCTGAAAGGTCAGTAAAGTGGTTACACTATACGTTTTTATCTCTCTGTAGACAGAAAAAGTGCAATTGATCTGAATAGTTTCTACCCTTCTTAGATTCTTATGTTTATCATAAAAGGATATACACTGTGTTACATTTCAAATTATCCAAAAAATGTTGTGTAGTACATTATTAATTAATCATGTTGTCAGCACATGCACTGTTATGCAAATTAGACAGACTAGTTTAGCTGTGTTCATGTTTCTATACACTATAAATAGCTATAAGCTACTAATCTCTCCTGGGACAGAAGATAGGTATTTTTTATCTGATGAAGTTCTAAGAAGACTAGAAATTAGTCAGATAAATCCCACTTCTTCTGCCCATGGAGAGATAAAAACCTCTGGTGTAACCCCTTTGCTTACTTTTCACAGTGAGGCTAGAACTGTATATTTATCAAAAAAGGTATAACTTACATTTAATATTATCCAAAAATGCTGGGTAGAGCAGCATTAATTAATTAATTAATTTACATCTTTATTGATTTATAACTAATCATTGCTTGTACTATCTATGATAAAAGAACAAATAATCTAAACAATGAGAAGGAAGTAGTTGGCTGCAGACATGACCTAATGTAAAATTAGCATTCAAGGAATCTATACAAATTTGCTTTCCATCAATGTTCATGAGTAAAACAATTCATGAATATAAAATATCTTCACATGCTTCCTATACATAACCAACTGAAAATCAGTGTGATTATAAGTCAATAGAAATCCAATTTTAACTCTAACAAACTTAACTGATGAGGAACATTCAGCAAAAAAAAAAAAAAAAAATCATTTCTTTGATTCTTTTTTTTTGTTTTTAAAGAAAATATGTGAAGTGGAATATTTAAATACATTGATCAAATATCCTTGACTCTAGTTTCTCACATGAGCTATTAACACACTATTGTTTAACAAGTCTTGATATAAATGAGATATTACTGTAGCACTGGAAGACATAATAGGCATGCATGTTATGAAGCAATGACACAGCTTCACTTTTGCACAAGACAACAGTAGCCATGACACAAAGCTCTTGGAATTGTGAGATGCAAATGATATGACTTCAGAAAGTAAGTTAACTCTCTAGTTATCGACCAACTAGGTGAGACTTTGTTATGAAGAAAATGTGATACAAGTAAATATCTAAGTTAATACCTGGAAAATGGGCTCCTCAACATTGTGTAATTATAAATAGGTTAGATTGAAAGTGTGTACAAGGTTAACGTGTATAGAAAAGAATAAAAAAAGTAGTTTCCATATCTTACATTGAGAACATGAACAAAATTAAGTATTCAGAAATGCAAAGTAGTGTAGCAGAACAAATTAGGAAATTTAGTCTGAGAAATGTACTGATGTGCTGAAAGTATTAATTCTGTTATGAATAGGACTAGTTAACTAACTCATATACGAAGATGTAATCAATATGCACCATTAAGTTCCAGGGAATAAAAAGGCGATGATTTAAGCAGACTAATACTGAATAAGCACAAAGCCTACCATAGGTACAAGGCCTATAATAGGCACATGACCTAGCACAGGTATAAGTAATGAAAGGAGCAGAGTGGTTGATATAAAAGTTAGTGCATGGTAGGCTTAAGTTGGAAAGAGTGCATATTTGGTTTGAAATAGCAGCAAAGAAGAAGCCAACTCACTTTAGATTTTTGGAATAGAAAAACTAATTCTCAATGTTACATATAGTGTAATCTTGTAAGGAATGTAAAGACTAGATGTGGATAAATAACTTATTACAGCTATTCAGATCATGAATAGAAAGGGGCAGGAATGAAATAAAGGATTAGCGATAAATTCAATAGGAAGTAAGACTGTCCTCACAGATCGTCTTCATTCTTATTTTTGAAGTAAAAACAATGAAATTCTATAATGGGCCCCCCATTACAGAGTGAGAAAAGAATCTGCAGGAAATGTTACAAACCAGGAAGAAGAGGATCAAGTTGGTATATGGGAAGTGGGATTTTATTCTCATTAAGGTCATTGCAGTAGGAATATTTATAATCTAATATCTAATAACATGGATACAATGATAATGTTTGGTAAGCATACATACATTATATGCAGACATATAAAGCTAATATTACGTAGACAGTGCAAGTGAAGTAGGCAAAAGAAGATAAGAAAATATTTAGATAGGTTAACAAGGAGTCGATACTTTAAATGCACCTAGATATACAAGTTCAAACAAAGTATAAAAGCCACCAAGGAGTGAAGAATATCAACTATATAGATAGTATACTGGTAGTAGTATAGCAGTTGAATAGACAACCTAATTTGGGTTGCAGATAGCTGAAGCATATGTGTAGTAAAGACAGAGTTACCCAGCTTGTACACACAATAATATGAGCTGAATAGGATTCACTGTATTTGCAACATGGATTTCAGTAATGGACAGAGTGAAAGAAAATTGTAAAAGCACTGAAGATCAGAAGCTCCAAAAGGGGCAGCTTGTGTTGGCATCGACAAGTAATGCATCTAGGTGGAAAAGTGCTGAAGCCTAGGGAGTATTTTGTAAGAATCCTTAGAATAAGATACTCTGATCAAACTATAGTAAGTTTAGTTTACAGATGTAGATAAGTCAAATTCATTGAAAAATGTAAAAATTGAAGTAAAGTTTGTATAGACTGATACAACATTAGAGAAAGAAAACATCCTGGTACTAGACATTGTAAATATTTTCAGTAACTATATGTTTCTACTTCTAAAAAATATTAGCTATTTAAACAGTTTATCAGTAAGTCAAGCAAAACGTTCCTACTAGGTCCATAATGGCATCAATCTCACAACTCTTCCTCCAGACCAAACTAATAAAAAAATAAAAAATGATAAATCTCTCTAAAAGTGGATAAACATTGAGAAAGTTGTACCAATGCTAGTGTCTATTGGTAAAGTGTATACCAGCTAGTTATAAATCACAATAATTAATAATTGCTAAGAATAAATATTATGAAATGTCAATTTTCAAATACAAATTTTTGGAATTGTACTTCTATAGTCATAAGTTGTTTGAATATGTATCCAAGTAAAATACTTCAGTATTAATTTAATAGAATTCATAAAATGTATAAGATAATGGTATTTTGAAACTATGATTTTCTAAAGGTTATATTATATTCTATTAAACATTTTATTTTTCTTAACAAGAAATTAGAAAAATTACCAACTTTGTCTACTCATTTGTTTTCACAATTTCATGCCATATATCATAAAGGATTTTCAAGTAGCCTATATTTTCAGTATCCTCAATGTTGAAATGAGTAAATACCATTCAACAGCTAAGTAATGTTTAACAAATATGTGCAGTCATGGCTGTGTGGTTAAGAAGTTCACTTTGCAACCATGTGATTCCAGATTCAATCCTACTGGGTAAGTGTCTTCTACCATACCCCCACTTAACCAATGCCTTGTGAGTAGAATTTGGTTTATAGAAACTGTTCAGAAGGTAGGTGTGTGTGTGTGCACGCGTGCATGCATGCGTGTGTCTTTTGGTACTACAATTGGCAAAAAAAAATGTATACATCTATGAGAAGAAAGAAGCATAAAAAATGGTGCTGTCCAATAAAAATTTTGTGTAGTATTTGTTCCATCCAAGTTACACAAGACAATCCATTATCAATCTTGCCATCAGAAATGCAGTGAACCCGTGATTTCATATAGAAAACCTGTACTGTTCACCAAATGTGATAGAAAATATATATAAAAGGAAAATTAAATTATATTTAAATAGGAAAACTTATAGTATTTTGTAAACTTTTATATATATTTTAAATATATTTAATAAGAAAAAAAACTATTTCAGCTCTAAACAGCTTAATTCTGTCTAGTTATTATTGAAATCCTTAAAAAACTAATCCAAATAGTCACCTCTAGAAATGTAGCAGACTGAGATTCCACTGCCTCAAACATATTAAAAAATTGGATGACAGAAAAGTATTAAGAAAATATAGCTGAAAAGTTATTCAGTGGCTGGTTTTGGTGATGTAACTGGCATGTTAATTCTTTATGAAGAGAAAAAATGTTTATTCTTGGGATAATTCTGTTTAATCATGGCTGAACTAAGCAACATTAACAAAAATATATTATATATCATTAAATTTACTAAAATGTCATCTCTCAATACCAATTTTCTCTTCGGGGTAGAAAACTGCTTGAGCCTAGAGCAGTTTTT
Organism: Muusoctopus leioderma; assembly: GCA_027124095.1. Classification (NCBI taxonomy): domain Eukaryota; kingdom Metazoa; phylum Mollusca; class Cephalopoda; order Octopoda; family Octopodidae; genus Muusoctopus; species Muusoctopus leioderma. The sequence continues at coordinate 8,778,901 of JAOPJM010001971.1, read as the reverse complement.
GGTTTTCTACAAAGTTCAAATTCATTTCACTGGGAAGTGCTCATCTTATATTTTGGATGATAAACCCCAGTCAAACATAATTATCCTTTGGCTGAGATAAAAATTTAGAATTACTTGTATCCTAAATTTTTAGAGAAGTTCATTTATTAACACAATCAATCTTTAGACTTTAACTTATTGTCATATACTCTTTCTATATCATATCATTACTATAATACAGTCTTATCCTCTGAAATTAGTAGGCACCATTTAACTTGAATTCAAAAAAAATATGCAAAATGCAATCATCAGAAAATATATCCCATCAAGTACTGTATTTTACTATTTCTTATCAACAAAACACTAAAAAGCATTCATATTGCATAATACACAAAAACATCTTATTACTCAACATTATTTATTATTCCATCATATTGACATTCACACAGCACACAGTAACATGAAAGCAAAATCATAATCAAGATTAAACGCTTTTTATGTTCATATTATATGAGGTTGAAACACATACCTAACTTCCCTATAGACAGGAATAACATTCTTTATAGTCAAAATCCTGGCTACTACTACCTCTGCTGCTTTAATTGACATATTCCATGCAACTACATGTCAACAACTTCAGCATCTTTCTGCTAACTCTAAAACTAATTTCTCACACCACCTGTTTCAGTTATAACCAGATGTAGATGCCATTCAAATAAGGATTAAATTTCTCTTTCAATAGACTTTGTGCACCAAACAAGGCTATGAAGTGTGAAAAGATCTTATTCAACTGTTTAGTGTTATCCATAATACTTCTGTCCTGGATCATAATACACATTGCAACATTTCAAAAGATTCAACTAATTTAGGCTAATAACGCTTCCTCTACTGTTTTGTAATGTCAGATCCCTTTTGAATCTACCAATGTAATTTGCCATTTTAAACTTGTCCATCAGCTATTGTAGATTTGCTAAAACTAGAAAACAGATATAAAAAGAGCTAGTGGCTATTGAACATGAGGAAGGAGTATGGACAGTTCAAATCATTGAGAAATCTGAATAAGCAGTTTAAATGTCTAAGAAAACCCAAAACAGAACCTTTCCACTCAGAAATACATATAAACATTGAAAATTTGCCAATTATTTCCTTTTAATGAAAAATTCTTAAATACTTTAGACTACTGAGACTTTAAAACTCAATATACTTAACTACTGAGAGAATTTGATCATACCTAGTACAGAATAATCACACAATAAAAGTGATGCCAGGCAAATCCACAAATATGGATTTCTAACATAGGCACAAGGCCTCCACATTAGCAGATGAGTATAGTCAATTATAGCGATCCCAGTACTTGACTGGTACCTTATTTTATCAACCCTGGAAAGATAAAAGGTGAAGTTGATCTCAGCGGAGTTTGAACTTAGAATGTAAAGGGTCGCAAATAACAGCAGGTGCTCACAATATTAACACATACATTACATATAATATATATAAATAAGAAGGGTTGTAACTACAGGATAATTATTCAGAACTAATATGATAATATAGGCAGACAACAAAATCATACAGAAATTGTCCACAAAGTTATAGATGTAGCAATATTATTCAAAATACCATCTGCTATCTCTACTGCTCTCTCCAGACTCCATTAACCCCTCACCAGTTGTTTGACTATCTCTCATTCTGCATTAATAACAGCCATCTCAATACACTTCTCTCTGAAATTAGCATCACCTGTAACTTAAATGCACGCATTCTCTCAGTCTTCCATATTAACACCGTTGTCACAAAGACTGAAATGTTTTGCCATCCTGCAGAACTGTCTGCACAACCACTTGCCAACTGACATGTTGTAACCTCCTCTATCTCTTCTACAACTACTACTATAACAACAACCCCTAATGAGGAAGCCCCTACTCAGTTCCAGGATCTGCTAGAAGTAGCAGCCTAATTTCTCTCAAATATACCCTACTGCATAAATAAATAAGGACACATTAGACAATGTAGTCCCTGATATACAAAAAGATGGTTGTGTCATGGCTGGAATATCTTTGATCATAGAACCAGGGTTAAACAACAACAACCACAACTATAATGGTTCCTGTACCTCCAAACTATCAAGCTGTCTACCAGATATGCATATGCCCACCAGATGTGTTTTCTCTCCTGGAGGGAGAGAAACACTAAGTGATGAAGAATGTCATTGTTTATGATCTTTAGAATAAATAAGCAAATATACAGAAACTTAATAAAATGAACAACAATAAATTCCCAAATATATATTTCCAGTGAATGTGTGAAATGAGCAAATATACAAACACCAAAAATATCTTCATCAACATTTCTAAAATAAGAGAAAGTCAATATAAAAATATCAGACCCAGACAAATTCAAATTATAAAAAAATCTTTTTAAAAACAAACAAAAACAGAAGCAAAATTTTTTAAAAATCATGCTTTCAAAGATAAAAAGAAACCATAGATAAAAACTGAAGAATTAAAAATATGGCATCTAAGAAAAACACCTATTTCTAAATTTAGTATTCAGAAATAATTAAAATAAATAAGAAATATAATAAGTCAATGATAATCTTACAAGGAAATATAATAAGTCAGTGATAATCTTACAAGGCTCAAATATATCATTTTCTAAACAACCATATACACATACTGCTGCAGCTGAGCCATGGGTAATCAAACACTAAAAAGACCAAAAATGAGAGAGAAACTACATTAAAAAGGGTACCCCCCCCCCCAAAAAAAAAAAATAGATCAAGACCAACTGAAATTTAAAATGAACAATCATAATAAAACAATATATATTGGAAATGTAGAATTAATAACAAATTAGGAATTTAGGCAAAAACTAAATAAATAAATGTTAATGGAATATTCCACTAAGTTACAAGAAGATGATAGAGAATCCAACATTTGGCTGGGAAGTTGACGATTGAAAGCAAAGACTAAAGGATTTATGATGGCAGCAAAAACAGATTTTGTTTTTTTTGCAAATATAAATACTTAAAGAATGGAGCAATGCATTTTCAGACATCAACATGATGTCTTCATTTTTTACTAAAAGTTAAGTGACTAGTATTTTTGTTTGATCATGAGTGAACTGTTCTGATGTTTCTTTGGAGAGTATATGTGATTCCCAAATTAATTAATTAAGGAAGAAAAAAAATGAATATGTCCATTAAAAGTTCTCATATAAAATAAACCCACCCAAGAAATAAAAATGTTAGTGCCAGCAATTTTGATAAATTTATCAAGATTTTTTTTTTGTTTGTTTTGTTTTGAAGATATTATTACGGTATTTAGTTTTAGGCAGCAAGCATATAGAAATTTATTGATTTCTTTTGTAAACTAATTTTGAAAGTAGAGATGGTCTGCATTTCTAATTTTGAAAGCTTTTGATAGAAGGGAAATGACTTCTAAGGTGAGATATGAAATTGAAAATTCAAATATTGAATAATACATGCAATTAAACAAAGAACACCTTATAAAATAGACATTTAAAATTATTCTAAAAGGTTACTTACTAATAAATATAACTATGACAGTACTATTGTTCATTTATATTTGTGTTTTACAGAAGTGAAATCTAAACTTATATTTATTAACTATCTTAATGTATTAATCAAATGTATCAGTTTATCTTTCAATAGCACCAAGCACAGTTTAAATGTGACATTATTTTTAGATATTTAATGATATCTATATTCTATCTACAGGTCAGTTGAAATTCAAAGAAATAACAATATATTAATACTAGCAGTACTCGTGGAAATTCCACAGAGTTACGATATTGTCAGCGGTTCTTGGGAGTTGCTCTGTTAAGAGTAAACTGTTGTAAAGCGATTTATTATTATTGTCTCCACATCTCTTCTTTTGGTTCGTCTTGTTGAACATTGTATCAGAATGAGTATTTCTTTTTAAAGAAAATTCCAATCATTGAAGCATTTAATGAACCAATACAATGTTGCAAGTTGATAAGACAATGTCATAATTATTTGTTTATAAGTTCCCGATTAATGAATTAAGGAGTGCTTTAATATTTTAATAATATTATATATACGACAATCATTGTATCTGTTATTTTTTTCATCAATTACCATATTTAGGGACGTTAGTTGATGGTCATATCTCTTTTAATTACATAATTGTGCACATACGTTTTTCGCCCTCATTAGAATTTCGATAGAGATACGCGAATGAAATAAAGTCTTCAGAATAAGTCTTTAATATAAAGTATTTAAAATAAGTCTTTGTAAAAAGTCTTTAAAACAAAATATCTAATATAATGTCTAACAAAATATTCCTTAAAATAAAGTCTTTGTAAAAAAGAATAAAGTAAATTCTTTAAAATGAACAGAATAAAATGAAGTCTTTAAAATTGAGCAGCAGGTTTTACGTTACTCGTTACACAAATAAAAAGCGTTCTTATATTGCTTAACTGCGTTCGTATATTTCGTGGCCTTTCTCATCTATGCCCTCTCCCTTTCTCTATCTTTTACTCTCTCTATCTCTATATTTTACACACACACACATACACACACACACACATACACACACACACACTCTCTCTCTCTCTCTCTCTATTTACCACTATCATCAACAAACACACACATACACTCTCTCTCTCTCTCTCACTCTCTCTCACTCTATTTACCATTATCACCACTGACGTCGCCGCTGCCAACACCACGACCATGGTTACCAACACTGAGTTACTTCCTTTATCGCGACGTTCGTAGGTATATCTGTACGTAGGTAGTGACAACAGTATTAATATATAGATACTAGCAGTACCCGTAGAAATTCCACGGAGTTACGATATTATCAGGGGTTCTTGGGATTTGTCCTGTTAAGAGTAAAATGTTGTAAAGCGATTTATTATTATTGCCTTCGCATCTCTTCATTTGGTTCTTCTTGTTAAACATTGTTTCAGAATTAATATTTCTTTTTAAAGAAAATTCCAATCATTGAAGCATTTAATGAACAAACACAATGTCGCAAGTTGATACGACAATATCATAATTATTTGTTTATAAGTTCCCAATTAATGAATTAAGGGGTGATATAATGTTTTAACAATTTTATATATACGACAATCATTGTATCTGTTATTTTTTCCCTCATTTACCATATTTGGGAACATTAGTTGATCATCATATCTCTTTTAATTACATAATTGTGCACATACGGTTTTCACCGTCATTAAAATTTCGATAGAAATACACGAATGAAATAAAGTCTCCAAAATAAAGCCTTTAAAATAAAGTATTCAAAATAAGTCTTTGTAAAAAGTTTTTAAAATAAAATATTTGATATTTAATTCTTTAAAAATTCCTTAAAATAAAGTCTTTGTAAAAAAAGAATAAAATAAAGTCTTTAAAATGAACAGTAAAATAAAGAATAAAATGAAGCCTTTAAAATTGAGTAGTGTGTCTTACGTTACTCGTTACACAAATAATTGTAGATCCTCTCAACATTTCATGGTTGATAAAAATCATACTGTAATCCTCTCTTTTTTTGTTATAATTTTTTCCAGTTGCAATATCATCTGATCATTATATGCTTTGTAGGACGAACTGCATTCGTATATTGCACCGCCTTTCTCATCTATGCCCTCTCTCTATCTCTATATTTTACACACACACACCCTCTCTCTATCTCTATATTTTACACACACACACCCTCTCTCTATCTCTATATTTTACACACACACACCCTCTCTATTTACCACGGTCATCAACACACACACACTCTCTCACTATTTACCATTATCATCACTAATGGCACTGCGCTCTGAGTTCAAATCCCGTCGAGGTCAACTTTGCCTTTCATCCTTCCGGGGTCGATAAAATAAAGTACCA
>JAOPJM010001971.1:8752863-8766229 GCA_027124095.1 Muusoctopus leioderma | reverse complement strand
GCGTGGCACCTTGGGCAAGTGTCTTCTACTATAGCCTCAGGCTGACCAATGCCTTGTGAGTGGAATTGGTAGACAGAAACTGTATAGCGAAGCCTGTTGTATGTATATATATATATGTATATGTATGTATGTGTGTGTGCTTGTCATCGCTTGGTGCCGCTTATCAACTGGTGACATTTGTTTATATCTCCAATAACAAAATGCATGGCTGTTCAGTGATTCGGTGGTGTGATTCCCATACTTAATCAGTATGGTTGGTGACAGGAAGGGGGGCATCCAACCATAACATGCTGCCTCAATAAAACTCTCTGTCCAACCCATGGCACTAGCATGGAAACACACGGACGTAAAACGATGATGATGTATCATTTCTTTTCATAAGGAGGTGGACTTAGTTACTATTTCTAGCAGGTCATGTGATTATGTAACAACTCCCTTGTTAGCTCTCTATAGAAGGAAGCTTTCATCATAGACAAAGAATCACAGTAAAGGCTAAAAAAATATCCCAGAAGTATTAGAGTGCTAACTGAAAACCAAATGAGGAAGGAAGCCATATTGTAATGTCAATACAGCTTGGGAGTAATTACTGAAATGAATATATACATTTTCAATAATTAACTAATAATTTGTCTACCAGATGGTGGCATAGTGGTTAATAATGTTCAACAGCATTGACCCTGGGTGAAGATAGTCAGAGTTAAGATTATCAAAACACTTTAAATATAGATGTGAAAAATGATAGTAATAATTTATATAAGTTACTCTTCTTAAAGGATACCAAATTGATCCATGACAGTGGATCTCTTTAAAATACCTAAGATGAGGAACAAGGTAAAATAATAATAATTGTTTCTACCATAGGCACAAGGCCAACAACCCCAGTAATTGACTGGTACTTTATTTTATTGACCCCGGAAGGATGAAAGGCTAAGTTGACCTCGGCGGGACTTGAACTCAGAGCGCAGTGAGCCAGAACGAATGCTGCAATGCATTCTGTCTGATGCGCTAACAACTCTGCCAATTCGATAATTATAAAATAATAATAATAATAATTTAATTTATTTGCCACTAGAGCCCATTCATGCACATAAAATATGTCACAAAAAGAGTTTACAGAACAAGGGATGTACAAATACAGTTCTATAAAAACAGAGGGTGCAGCAAGGATGTTACGCAAGATATATAGAGAGATATTAAAGATCTGATTCAAATAAATACATAGTCAAAAGGTGTGTGTGTGTGTGTGTGTGTGAATAAATGAATACAGATACAAACAAATAGGGGCAATTCACTAACACATGGGTGAGAAGCTTCCACCTAAGTTGGACCCCCCCCCCACAGCTCCAACCCCATTCCACTACTCCTACTACAACCTAGTATATCCAAAAGCGGTCAGCCATGCTGTGAAGAGCTCTACATCCTCTGGGGCATAATTCTTCAAATGTTCACAGAATGGCAGCATGGTCTTTACCAAGAGTTTGTCTTTTCAGGGTGCCCCGGTACTGGTCCCCTACCTTACATCCAATCAACATATTATTAAATGGTTGGTTATCCTCCAGGTTATACATTAAACTGAGCAGGTGATTTGGACTGAGTTGGTTGCTCTTTCAGACCACCACAGATGTGAATGCCTCCATGGGAGGAGGCTCCTCTTCTTGGGTCTTGCACGCCTTTTGCTTGGGCTCCTTGTTTATTTTATTTTATTTGCTTCATATTTTTCTTTTTCTATCCACCCTGGCAGCTTGACTCCCTCTTCTCCAGTCTCTATTTCAATCCCATCATCACAGGACAACGAGAGAGATCCCTTGGTTCTTTGGTCCTTGACTTCCTGGTTGTTGGCTTCCTAATCAGCTTTTTGTTCATTGGCATCTGGGACTGAGGACAAGGTGATCACTTCTGCTGTTTCTGAAACTGTCACCAGTGGTGTCCTGAGAACAGCAGCTCTGTGGCCTGTTGTTGTTGTTGTTGCTGTCTCTACTGCTCTATTCATCTCTGTTTTTCAACCTCCTCCTGCCAGAATACTTTCAAGTGGTCCTTAATGCCACACATACTGCAGCTGAGCTTTCTGCCCAGCACCACCAATCTCATGGCTTTTCTTTCTGCACCCAGAGTGGGGTATAGCTCCACATGGTTCTGTGGTCTATGGGGACCATTAGGACTTGTGTGTCCATTGAGAAACCACCCAACCACATATCATTCCTAGTTACCTTCCCATACTGTGCCTACCCACTTCCCACACTGTGCTACAAAGGTGATGATGAGCCAAAGGATAACATCATTGCCAATGCCCTTGACTGTAATTCTTGTATTCCACCAACCCATACATTGTGGAACAAGCTTGTCACCTCACCCAATCCTCAGTCTTGAAGACCAAGCACACACTTCCATATACGCTACCCTACCCCAGTCGATGGAAACCACATCTTTCTACACATCAGCCAGAGTTTCCTTCAACTGTTCTTTTTGGAGCAATTGAAAACCCCCCTCCCTCGTAAGTTACTTTCCCCTCCTTACCTATTTTTGGATGAATCCCTCAGGTAAGGAGACACTTTCTTAACTCTTTGAACCCTCGTCATTTTTATATAAAGTGTACCACATTCCCTGGGCATTTTTGGGAGTGTACACTGAAATTTGTATTCATTACTCCTTTCTCCTCCTCTCATCCTAACTCTACCGCTAGGCCTACCCCTAGCTGGCTGATCATTTCTCTGTCTTTTAGCCATTGGATGGGGGCCAGAATCAACATCAGAAGAATCAGTAGTATCAGAATGGTGGCTAGAAGGATTGTAAACAAAGCTGTCACCACTTCTGGGTTCATTTACGCTATCTAAATTCCCACCCAGATCACTACAGTCTGCCTCCACGATTGGCTTGGCATCACTGACAATGTCAACATAGTCTTCAGACACAAAATCGTCAGAATAAATATAGTTTTGTTCACCTAACTTCTCTCTTCAAAATCTCCCTTGGTCAAATAGATCCAACACTTCCTGAGTACCGTACTTCATAGACATAATTTGGGTGAAAATTCACAGAAAACACGAGTCAAGTATCAAATTTTTGATTGCATGGCTTCCAGCTATTGTCTGACGGGAATTTATGAGAGAACTAATCTGATTAGCTACCTGGTTATCAGAAATCGATGTTTGTAAACAGGACTACATGAAAGCCGAAATTTCGGCTTGTCGGTGTTTTTATGATGAACACATTCAAGCCGAAAAATTGGCGCGTTGGGTTCAAAGGTTTAAGTGACAAACCACAACCACATTTTTTTCTCCAGCTGCTTAGTTATGTCTATCACTTCTCTTTGTCTAGTAACATTAGCAATAGCGATGTTGTTATTAATGCATTTGTTTGTGTCATATAAATTAATGTTTTCACTTGTTAAAATTGCATTATTTTTTCATTTGACAAAGTGTAAGTGTCTACTTGTTTAATTTTGTTTTCTCTTTTCCAGTTTGTACTCTGTGTTGTTAAGTTTAAATTAGTTTTCTTGGGGGTATTCTTGGCTGCTTTTGCATGAGTAGCCATATTGAAAAGAAATGTATACACAATAAATTAAAATTACAATATGTCTAAAATCAAACAGTTTTGTTTCTTCCCAGGTATTGGGGTAAACTCCACCCTTTCATAAGGTGCCCTAATTGAAAAAGGAAACTTTTCATTCACTAAATGTAGCAAAAGAATCCAAATCCATTAAAGTGAGAAAACACATGTCTGTTTATACAAACAACAATGACAACAACAACAACATGAAAGTGAAAATAGTACCAGTAATACTTTGAGCACTAGGTATGATGAAGAACATGAACAAAAACATAAAAACCATACCTGGGCTAACAAATCTACACAGTTCAATTATATCCCCGCTAGACACAGCCCACATCCTACACAAGACACCTTCAATTGAATAACAGAATTCCCACAATACGCTCTCTCTGCACAACACCCATAACACATGCTCTATAAACCACCACCCAATAAAATAACACAACACATACTCTTACATAACTAACACCTAATACTATAGCACACATCTCACACACCACCTGCAACTCACATTCTACACAACTGCCACTCAATAATATAACACAGCACATAATCTATACAATCACCAACAGACACTTAAACACGTAACTCAACTCACGCAAGACATATGAAACACAATCACCACCCTACAAAATAACACAACTTACAATGCACATATTCTATACAACAAACAGACAAAACACTACAGTAACACCAGAAACAACAAAACAAAACCCCACAACAAAGAAAAACAGGTGCAGCATACAAACACAATTCTACACAGAAGACAATACTGCACACACACCTCAGAAACATGTAAGTCCAACAGATAACGCAGTAGAAACTCACATGGAACAGTTTAAAACATGATGATGATGACAACGACAATGATGATGATTTTACATACTAATGATTTTTATCATAGACTCAAAAGTCCACATTTATTGGGGAAAGAGTTTATTTGATGTCCATACCTTTCTCAAGGTTATAAAGAATGTAAGTGAATTAGCTTAAATGAGAAATCAAAACTAGCTCAGTTTCTTTTGACTAAGGCACAAAGTTATTTTGTAGGGGAGTGTCTATAATAAATAGATTATATGATCTCACTAACGTGACTAAAAGTGGACAATAGACAAATTCAGTTGTAGCAGATTGTGAACTAAGAAAAGTGATGCACTATATGTGAAAATTAAAGGATCTATCACAAATCTTTTCTGACTTGGCCACCTCAAGCACTATTCAATAATATTTCTAATAATTGTTTCTAACATAGGCACAAGGCCAATATATTTCTAATAATAATGATAATAATAACATGGAAACAAAATATGCACAGATTAATAAGTCTGAATATTGTATCCAATATTAAGAAAAATTGGAATTGCTTTGTTAATATTCCAGATTCATGTTACAAAAGAGTAAAACATCAACACTGGTTGAGTGGGGGGAGGGAGGGAGAGGGGGGGGCAGTGGTTGTGTGGGGAGGGAGGGGTTTACAGTGGTAGTGATTTGAAAACTGGCAATCAGAATATATTGATATTTGCATTTTTATTGTCAAAGATTCACTTCAGTGACTATCAACATGTTACTTGCTTATAGTATGATGAAGAATTGTTTCCAAACTGTGGTGGTAGTGACTGGAGTGACAATAGCAGTAATGTTTGGTAATGGTAACGATGAGAATGATGATTCTAATAATATAAAATATTGATTTGACTAGGAACAAAACCATAATATGAAATATTTATCATACATTGGTGGTACCCCAGCATGGCCACAGTCCACAGACTGAAACTAGTTAAAGAATTTGATACGTTTTTCTATAATATTCCTTAAAAATGATAGAGAGATTTGAATTCTAATAGAACAAGCAAAATGCCTAATAGAGGTTATCCTATAAAACTTTACAAACAAAAGTTAATCTCATTTAATACTTTATACTTTCCTTCTTTTTTTTCTGCCCCAAATCATCAAAATAAATAAGGTTATTTAAATACAACAATGGCAGGTCAGAAAGTTATTTGTGATAATAATATGTTGTTGATTCAATAATAATAATATTTAAATAGAAATATATGTAGTCTTAGATGAATCATTTTGTCAAACCAAAGCTAATACAAAAACTACAACCACAATAATTTGCTTCTCAATATGTATAGATAAGGAGATATCAACATGCCACTCTAAGCATCATTTAATATCAAAAATGAAAAATATTGATTTCTTACCAGACTAAAAATTTGCAGAGGAGGGGTCTAATCAATTGAATTGACCCCTTGACTGGTATTTATTTGATCAACCTTAGAAGTGTGAAAAGCAATGTCAGTCCTAGGAGTATTTGAATTTAGAATATAAAAGGATATAATTAAATAGTGATAAGTATTTAGTCCACTACTCTGTTTTTTATTTTTGTAAATCTTTTTTTTTTTGCGTTTTCTTTTATTCCACCATTATTTGAAATGAAAAATGTTCAAGAAGTGACAATAGCTGCCAATAAGTTAAGAACATTTTAAATTGCTTATGAAGATTCTTGTATTTCCAGTGATAATATATTTACAGTGAATTAAAGACAATCTTATAAATTTTATATGTCAGTATGAATGATGGAAGATATATTTATTTCAAAGACACACATTGTACTTTCATATCAATGATACAATAGTTCCATTTACACTACATACACAAATTAAGTTCATGCAAAGATAGTTGTGATAGAAAGTATTTTGAACATTCTTTCATTATGATGGCATCTCTTTAAGAGGTTCTGTAATTTTGGTAAGTTTTACAGCATGATACAATATTATCAACTATTTATAACAAAACAATGTAAGAACATTACAAACAAATCCCTATTTTCAATTATTATACCAATAATCTTCAAACAAAGGCCCAAATTCTCCTAAATATGAATTAATCTAGACAAGATTTGAATTTGGTATCTTCATGTTCCAAGCTGATAGTTCTATCTCTGATTTGTCAGATAATTCGCAATAGTCACTATGCACAACAATAGGGGTATTTTTATGTCTCCCCTGACTATTCATATATTATTTCCGTATATTTTTAGTTATGTTTATTGATCCTTTCTATTACTGCATATGATGATGACAGCAAATTTAGTAGCGGTGTTATTGAGTAGCCACAGCTCCCTTTTAGTAGAGTTGGTAGGGAAAGAATGTGAAGAATTATATGACTGCAAAAGAAATTTTTAAAAAGAAAATTCTATCCAAGAGTAGTTTCAATCTATCACTTAGCACAAGACATGCAAGCGTGAAGAAGCATATGAATCTATGCTGTAAGCATTTTCAAACATTAATCACAAACAATGTCAAAAGCCACAATGAGTTGCTGATTATAATGATGCTAACATTTCTAGGCTTGTCTTACAGAATAAAGTTGAACTAAAGTAATATATGTTGAAAGAATTCAATGAAATAAATATCTGTTCAGAAGAGGAAATCAAGATTGTGCCTGTGATAATTTCTGAATTACTACAAAAGGAAGACTGATCTGAGATAACCTTCATTGAGATATTTTGAATACACATCTTACATAGAGACCTGACCTTTGGTGGTGAGTTCATTGATGTAAGATATCAGAAACACAAATGAATTAAGATGAGTGAGGAAGACAACTTCACTAGCATATTCTACAAAAGTCTTTAAAGTAAAGAATCCAAGGAATGTTAAACTTGTGTTATAAATGCTGTTTGCAATATGGATGAAGAAGGGTCAGCTGATACACACAATACAATAACAATTCTGTATTCTTTGTAATATCCAACATTAATTTATTGTACACTTTTATTCGATTGATTTTGTCTGCACTAACTCAAAGCTGGTGTGTTAGTATTTGTCTTTGTTAAATGTGTTTCGCTACTGATTCTTATTGATTCCACTTTGATAACACATTGTAGCATAATTCTGTTACTTTCCTCGGTATACATGAAATACTATTAAGAGATTCTATGATTTTTCCTTTTCAGAAGACTGAAATTATTGCAGTATACTATATATTGGAAAATGTTGACAATTGACTTTTTGTAGTTCAATATAATGATGAGGAAACATTCCAAAGAATTAGAATTACGGATTATAAATATATGAAAGAGGAATTTCAAATTATGGGCTATTCGAAATATAATAGCAGCTTATATTAACACTATGCAGCATATAGAATAAGAATATCCTGTGCATTTATATTAATCCAATGCAATCTTAATTTACAAGAGCCTAGAAACATTGTTGATACATTTCTGCTGCATCTGCTATAGGTTAACATTCAGTTATAAATATCTTTAACTGGCTTTAGTTAAACTAGAGAATCTATATAGCAAAGTTTTCTTTAGTAAACTTCAGTAGGTTATACAGCAATTATACATTGATAAATGACTTATTGGAGTAGTTGAATTTATATATATATCATTGTCATAGAAAGTCTCAATCAATAGCATATGCAGTCAAGAAATTATGCTAAAAGTAGGATTATGTTGTATTAGATGGGGGTTTTTTTCATGATAATTCTTCATATATTAAAAAATCCTATGACTGAAAATTCTCTTGAAATGTTCTATACAATAAAATAAAAAAGTGATACATGAAAAAATCTAGAATGAAAATAATTGAAGGGTTAAGTGTGAACAACCAAGTTGTTAGTGGTGGTCACATTCAGAGATGGATACAGTCAAAAGAATTTTACCTTATATATAGGTATGTATATAAATGTTATATATACATTTATATATATATTAGGCAATATATATATATATATATTTTACCTAATACATAAATATATATAATTCTACCTAATATATAGAAAATACTCAACTTTAATTATTCAAAATGCATATGAACAAGATAAAAGCATTCTATAAATGAATAAGGCTGTAGTCTGCAGTAGCAGAAAAATGAGACAAGTTTTATTTATCTCAGAGAGTTGAGTAATGGGAAATGGATAGATAGAAATAGTCAGAGTGTAAAACTGATTTGAAGTCGATCCAAGATTTTTAATAACAGAGAACATACACATTTTTATGGTTTTGGTAGGAAATATATAGTTTAAACTAGGTAATGTCAGTTCCACACTTTTGTATTGCAGTCTATGAAAGGCAGAGATAATGTTAGCCATCAGCCATCAAGTTGTTAACCTCAACATCAACATGAAAGTTTAAATGTTTTGACAGTGTACTGCCTAGATAGGTGAACTATCTAGAGATTAAAGATTCTGGCTCTTCAAAATTATGCAAGGATTCTGGTATGACTTTCTAAGGAGAAGTTGCAATATTACCTTAGATGATGTAACTTTACTGGACATTAAGAAATGAAATTTAAGAAATCCTAGGTTTCAAAAGAAAGAAAAATAACATTATGAAAGAAAATGTCACATGTACATAAAGGTACCATACTTGGTTTGATGATTTAACAATATTTCATAGATAGGAGACAACTCAGTTTTAGTAGAGTAATTTGAATGAAGGCTGCTAATATTGGAACGAGCATTAAGGATTTGATGCCCCCAAAATCTCTTTGTTATGAATAGATCATCAATGTGTATTGATTAGATCATCACGATTCCCACATCACACCTGCTTGTATCAATATTCAATGCAATTGGAAACACTTTAAGATAGTGAGAATGTGCAGTATTATTGTTATATTTCCTATCCAGATGAAAAATTGATATACAAAAGAAGGAAATTTATTATTTTGTGACTACTAACAAATGGTTTTTGGGGGGATTCAATAGTACAGATGTATAGCTTAAGAAAACAAAACACTAGTATCTAAGAAAAATATATTTCCACTACATCAGTAAGTTGTAAGAAACTTCTAAATGATGTTGAAAATGAGACTTGTTGACATTGGGTGACTACTCAGCAAAATATACCTGCATAATTTCCTTCAAAGGAAAGGTGCGTATTTGTGGACAAATGTCTATGTGTGTGTGTGTGCATGTGAAAGTAAGAATGGAACAAAAGCAGTGAGCAAAGATGAGAAGAAACAAAAAATTGAAACATAGGGAGGAAGGGAAGAAAGGAAGGAAGGAAAAGGAGAGGAGTGAGAGAAACTTGAATAAAAAGCATGCAATGGTGACTGGAATAATTGGATGTCAGCATCTCATGGGACAGCTGATGCATGAGATATTCAGAACAAATTATTTCTGATGTAAAGGTTAAAGAAAACACAACTCATAATGGATAACTTTTAAAAATATACATTATACGATAAACAAACAAATTGAGCAAATATCAATATTGAGGTTATGTTTTTGTTTCATTGCATGTCCACATAAATAATATTTGCAATATGTATTGAATGTTTCTTTTGAAAATATTTAATGATATTTTCAGGAGATAAGCTGATAAATAAAAAATTCATTATTGGAGTTGGATACTGCATTGGTTTTAATATAAAAAAAAACATTGAATGAAATAAGTTTTCCTCAAAATACAAAGAAGATCCTTAGTGTTCCTATACATACTCCCTTATAAATACTCAGTGAATAAGTTACCCATGTGTAGCCCCTTGAACACCCAATACCATGTTTCCATCAACTATGCCATACTCTTTCTTTGTGTATACTATCTATTTAAGTAGATACAGTAAATACCACAGCCATGGTATCAAAAACGTGTCAGGAAGAAAAGACATTAAAAGAATAGGAGTACAAGGCAATTAATTATATGCTGTAAGGAAGAAACAGACGAGAGTTCAATGTTTTGGACGGTGGTCCATCATCAAGAAAAAGCAGAGAAGAAAAAAAGGAAAAAAGAGAGTTTACATAGAAGCAATATTTTACGATGAAAACCACATGATAAATGGTAAAAATGAAGACAGAAGTGCATAGAACAGAACGATGTTTTCCAGCCAAACAAAAGTTTTTAAGCCAAGGGAGATAATGTGTGAGTGTTTAGTATGTGTTTGTGAGAGAGTGTCTGTGTATATGTTTTATCAAGTCAAGGGAAATAAAATATGAGAATGTGTTCTGTATGTATGCGTATATGTGTGTGTGTTGGTAAGTGTGTATATGTGAGTATGTGTATTGATGTGTAAGTGGTCAAAATGAGGCTTAAAGGTGTGTGGGGTGGGATGTTAGGGGGCAGTGTTACTAAAGAAAAACAAGGTGATTATTAATTCAAGTTGGATGAGCTGTGTAAAGACAGAACAGAAGATTAGCTGTTGTTAACAATGCAAACAAGAGGCAGTTGGTCCATGGTGTAAAATAATAACACTGCAGACAAAAAGGTTGCAGGTAGGTATGACCAGAAGAATTGAAGTGATCCAGTCTCATTACATTGGATATTTAAAAGATGCTTTCTAAAACTGGTCCGTCAATCTCTGACTGGTTTCTCCAATACACAACAAGCCACAGAGTTGGCAATGAATGCAGTAAATAACGTTCTTGGTGGTACAGATGAAATGGTCTTTAACGGAAGGAGGAATTAGGTCCATGTGGGATGGTGATGTTTTGAATTAAGGAACATGTGTTGCAGTGAAAGCAGGAGCAAGCAAATGATACAGGTTGTGTGTGGCAAGGGATGATAGAACTATGGACCAGAGGGTCCCGTCTGAAGGGACCAGAAGGTCACGTCTGAAGGGACCAGAAGGTCACGTCTGAAGGGACCAGAAGGTCACGTCTGAAGGAAACAAAATGGTTTTCAAGAAAGATGTGAGGAACAGCAAAGTCAGATTGAATGAAATGGAAGTGCCACAGAATGTGCATTGTAGAGGTAAGTTGGCAGCATGAACACTTCTTCGAAGACTTAGACTAGCTCTTCTCACCCTTGGTTGTAGCCCTTCTGTCACAAATACACAACACAAGCAACACCCCCACCTCTTCAAATCCTTCTCCTTCCTTCTGGCCTCTCCCAGCTCATTTTCACTATGGATATTAAGTCATTCTATACTGTCATCTTGTGTGTGTGTGTGTATACATTATATATACATTTCATTAAATAAATTTTATATTCACACCATACACATCTATATCTATATTTATATTTTTATTGGATACATATATTTTAATATGTTTTAAATGTATTTAATATCTATTCAGAATCGCGCATATCCACAATATTTGCAACCGCATTACTCGGCAAGTGTATCACAGAGTCTCATTTCCATTAATAACTATCGTAATTGATTGTTACTCAACTTGTAAATTTTGTTTTACCATCTTTCATAATATGTGCCACCTTGAACATGGATAGCCAGGAGTGAATGTGGATAGCCAGGAGTGAACGTGGATAGCCAGGAGTGAACGTGGATAGCCAGGAGTGAACGTGGATAGCCAGGAGTGAACATGGATAGCCAGGAGTGAACGTGGATAGCCAGGAGTGAATGTGGATAGCCAGGAGTGAACGTGGATAGCCAGGAGTGAACGTGGATAGTCAGGAGTGAACATGGATAGCCAGGAGTGAACATGGATAGCCAGGAGTGAACGTCGATAGCCAGGAGTGAACGTGGATAGCCATGAGTGAACATGGATAGCCAGGAGTGAACGTGGATAGCCAGGAGTGAACATGGATATCCAGGAGTGACCATGGATAGCCAGGAGTGAACGTGGATAGCCAGGAGTGAACATGGATAGTCAGGAGTGAACATGGATAGTCAGGAGTGAACATGGATAGCTAGGAGTGCACGTGGATAGCCAGGAGTGAACGTGGATAGTCAGGTGGGTGAACATGGATAGCCAGGTGGGTGAACCTGGATAGCCAGGGGGTGAACGTGGATAGCCAGGAGTGAACGTGGATAACCAGGAGTGAACGTGGATAACCAGGAGTGATCGTGGATAGCCAGGAGTGAACGCGGCGCGGATAGCCAGGAGTGAACATGGGTAGCCAGGAGTGAACATGGATAACCAGGAGTGAACATGGATAGCCAGGAGTGAACATGGATAGCCAGGAGTGAACATGGGCAGCCAGGAGTGAACATGAACACCCGACTACGAATTTACAATTCTATATCAACCATTTACACCAAGATGTCGCACTAAGTCCAAAGGTCATCCAGCACAGAAGCATACAAAAGCCTATCCCGCCCCATGTGCATGCCACCCGTAACCCATTTAAACATGCTTTTATTCTTTTATTCTATTTTATCCCAATATTTATTGTCGTTTCTTCTTCTTCTCCTTTTCCTTTCTCTGTCTTTCTTCTTTGCCTTCATCTTCTTTTTCTTTATATTTTTCTCACATTTTATCCACTCACTCTTAAATCCCTCCCCTTACAAATTTCTCTATACATTCTGTCTAACAGATAGCTTATACCACACTCCGCATCTGGTCTGATGATTGGGAACGTGAAACTGAAGTAATGAGATGTGAAGTGTCAGCTTTTAAAATATAATATAATATAATATATATATATATAATTACAGAAATATTGAAAACCTCTCAAGAATTTTCATTTAAAATGTAGACATTAAAGAAATTTTAAAGTAGTAAACTGTATATTATAGAAAATATACACCATTTTATAGAAAAAGAAATATCTTCTTTTCCTCCATTATTTTTGATAAGTAATTTGCTAAATGATTATTCAGCAAATTATGAAACCAAAGAATTATGTAAAAGAGAATATACCTTAGAGAACTACTTAAATATATAATATTTATTTCAAATATGATGATGATGATAGTGATAGTGATGATGGTGATTATGATGATATAAACATATCCATATTATTTTAGATATGAAAAAGTTTACTTAAAGAAACTTATACAAAACAGAAAATGATTATATATATATATATATATATATATGTCAAGTTTTCCAGGTCTTGTTATTGTACACCTGTATTCTTGGCTCACCTATTGTCTGTATCTTTTGAAGGGCTTGC
>JAOPJM010001971.1:8718163-8729337 GCA_027124095.1 Muusoctopus leioderma | reverse complement strand
ACATACATACATACATACATACATACATACATACATACATACATACATACATACATACATACATACATACAGACAGAGATATACAATGAGCTTCCACACAATTTCCATCTACCAAATTCCACTCACAAGGCATAGGTGAACATGAGGCTGTGCATAGGTGAACAAGGTGCTGTGCAGTAGAATTGAACCTGGAATCATGTGGTTGAGAAGCAAACTTCTTAACTACACAGCCATGCCTGTGCTCAGTGAGATTTGACTGCTATTTCTAGCAGGTTGAGTGACTATATAGAGGCCCCTTCATTGAACTGAACAGAGATAAATAAGCAGCTGGTGTTTTTTTCTATATTTTCTGGTTTAGTAGCAGAAGTGAAACTGTGTGAGGAAAGGGTATTCCAGGCAGGTGTTGATCTAGGCCAGGGGTGGGCAACCTTTTTCGAGAAGCAGGCCGCATGAGACATGGCTCATTATCAGGCGGGCCTCCGCACTACTAAACAAATTCAAGGTAATTTTTCTGAAAGGCGGGCCATTCAGAAAGCACCGTGGGCCGCATGTGGCCCATGGGCCACAGTTTGCCCATGGCTGATCTAGGATGAAAGTCTGGCAAATGTATTTAGAATAGCATCTTATAGGTGAGGCATATTGAGTGAGAGCAATAGGAAGAGAGAGAGATAGAGATATCCATTAGATAGGTTTAGGTATAGCAGCAGCAGCAGCAGCATAAAGTCATTAAGTTCATAGATGCAGGGGGTGATGTAATATTGGTAGAATAGATAGACACAGGAGGAACATAACTCAATGGTAGGGGGAAAACTGGCAAAGTTGTTAGAGTGTCAGACAGAATGATTTGCAATATTCATTCTGGCTCAAAGTGCTCTGAGTTCAAATCCTGCCAAAGTCAACTTTGCTTTTCATCCTTTCAGGGTAGATAAATAGAATTCCAGTCTAAGGTAGGGGTGGTGGACGACTGGTGGAATCGTTAGAGTGGTGGCAAGATACCTTGCAGTATTTATTCTAGTTCTTAATCTGTTGCCCGGTTTAACACCCCCCCCTGGCCCTTGGATGTTTTTTACGGAGTCCACTCTGTTACAAGCATTCAGGCCAGGTCTCCAGTTTGAGGATACCTTCCTTCCTTCCTCCCTCCCTCCCTCCTTCCCACTAGTCTTGGAGGCCCTGGTAAAAGGGTGATGGGCACTACCTTCTCTCCAGACTAAAGCAGTAAACAGAAGAAACAAAAGAGAGACCTGTGATTAGAATATGTTAGAGAATGTAAGCTTGTGGACAACTTCCCCTTTGATAAACATAATGTATGACATCATCAATGTTTTATTCACTCTCTGTGCATATTGTAACTCTCACTACCACCAGCACTAGTTTATTGAGTTTTCTTCCATGCCGCTATTTGACTATTTTTGGTCTTGTCTAAAAAGCATATAACAATATTTGGTAATTTAGTCCTGAATTCTTGAGGCTGTGAAAAAACATTTTAGGTATCAAAATACATTTTACTTAGAAAAAAAACGTATTCTTTAAATAAGATCATCACTGATGTTAATAACCCACTAAAATAGTGGGTTATTAAAAATAGAAGAGTTGCAAGCTAGCAATATGCCTAGATAACCTAAATTAAGTATTTATGATATATGATTTTTTAAATACAAAACTAATATTCATAATAGAATTCAAATTACTATGTAATATAAACGCTGTCTCTACATAAATAGACTCACCAAAAGAAGAGTAGAGAAATATATTAGGCAATATGAGAATACTTGACCCATGAGTGGCAAGACAGGTGGTATTTAAGAGAGGCTAATTGCATGAACATTTTAAAGAGAATATTTTATGTGTACCAAATTTATAGTGCCTCCTCACTATACTGAAACAGCAATATAATAATGATTGAAAAAAATGATTATTTTTCCACTTTTACACAAGTGTTACAGTACAGTGTTGCCATCTTATTGAGATGTTCTCATACTAATGCTTTTAAGAGGACTAAACAGTAAAAAAGAAAAATGAAACTTAATGTAAAAATGTTAACCGTTTCTCTTGTAAATATAGCTTTGCAGAAATTATATGAAAAATATCCAGAGGGCATTTAGAAATAATTTTACCCTATCGTAAGTAGCTCCAAGCAAACAATCAGCCTTCTATTAGAAAATCCATTTGTTTACAAATATGCAATTTAGGTTGTCTCTTCAAAATAATCAAATTGTTCAAGAGCAACCCCCTCTAACCACCTTGTCTTTCCCAGCATGATTTCCTTAGAGCCATATCCACTGGAGAGCAATGAATGTTTTTCCATCTTGAAAACTCCAGCAAATGCAATGTTATGGCCTTTGATATTAGCAAACTCTTTAACTATGTTGGTCACCATTGAGACATCTGGCAAATCTAACCCCTCTACATCCTTCAAATAAATTGCATCAGAAGCTTCTTTTCAAATTCTAAATGGAGATTTCTCCTGCCCTACCACCATTAACATAGGTGTACTTAAGGACACAGTTGTCTTACCCACATTCTTCTTTATTTACATTAATGATCCACTTTCTAACATCTCCAACTACATGCACTCCTATATAGATAGTATCATACTTCCCTAACATTTTCTTCAGCTTGCAGGTTCAACCAGCTCTTAACTTTATTGGAATATAAAGGATTGTGATATTTTCAGTTATGTAAGGGGCCTTATAAAGTAGGTTTAATAGGGCTTCCGCAACCTTCCACTTATGTTATTAAATTGTTTAGACAAGTGGACATCCTCAGTAAAGAGAGACTTTTAAAAAATCCTGCAATAGTGGCATGGCAACCTAGTCTCATTCTAAATGCAGACAAATATCTCAAGAAAACCTACAAAAGTACACCCTCACTACTCAACAATAGCCTCACATTCCCTAAAAATGTTAGGGTCTACAACCTTTGATACACTCACTCAATTACTACACATATTACACAGCCAAGGTCAGATCACAAATCCTGTTTTCTTTCCAGGGCAAAAGTACTTCAATATAAAACAGCAAGGGACTTTATACAAAGTGTAAGTTCAATTTAGATTAGAGAATACTGCTCACACATCTGGGATAGTATACCCCTTACGAAAATGCCCATCCAAAAATGATCTAACAGGTAAAATTTCCCTTACCAATGATTTTCAACCATTTACCCATTGTTGAACTGTCTCCTCTACCCTGTCTCTTCTACCATTACTAAAACAGTCTCAGTTCCCACCCTCAATATGGCAATAAGCAACCCACCAACCAACCCCTGCTAATGACTATACATTTCTGAAACTCCCGCCTTGTTTATGTTTTCCCTCAGACAGTAACAATTATTTGATCTTATTAACTTAACATTAATTTCGCCCAGTCATCCTTATCTCCCAGTTCAAATGGTTTTGAATAGACTTTGGGCACTTTCCTTCATCCTAGGACTAAATAAGGAGAAAATATGTGAATTAATTATAATTTCATGCAAAATGTACAAACAAAAGTTGTTATGGAACAAGTTGACCAATCATTTGATAATATGAGCAGCTTCATAGTACAGAAACATCTCAGACTACTCTAGCAATCACATATCCCCAACGAGTAGATATATATATAGATTCCTAGGGGTAGAAACAGAATATTTTGTATGTAATTTCAGATTTATAAAGTTATGAATAAATTGATTAATTCATAAAAGCATTGATTTTTGTTGTTAGAAACAGATTTTATTGATAGGAAAAGATCAATCTGAATTTTTGACCAATATGAATTAAAAAAGGGCAAGATAGAAAAATGTATGATTTAACTTTATAATTTCTTCATACCACATTTTAATAAGTTTATAATTAAACTATTAACTAATTATTTAATTCCTAACAGCGTTAGAAATTTAATTGCAGTTATATTGTCTATATCAAAATACTACAGCAGTTTTCATATAACCTCTTTAAATGAAAAGATCAACTGTTTAATAAAGAAATAGCATAATTAAGTTAATAATAAATAAATGCATCGATTCAATATTAGTATACAAGTTAATTTAATAAATGAAATTGAATATTATATCTAGACACTTTAGTGGTTAATATTTAAAGAGGGATTTTTTTTTTTTTTTTTAAATTAAAGGTAATTTCATTCTTTCATTTTGAGAAAAAGTAATTTAAAAAGGATTATAACTCTTCCCATCATTTTTCTCTTGATGAGAAAACTGTATTCAACAGATTAGGGGTTTGTGATAGATTAAATTATGGTGAATTTTTCCCCTTTTGTTATACTTGTTTGGCAAGGGATTTATTTACTTTCACAAATTCTCAAGTATGGCATTATCTTCTTGAAAATGTCTATAGTGTATAGCGTTATAGAAATTTAAGATCAATATGCTAAGGAAGATAATATTTCAAGAAATCAATTTCCTTCAGAGTAGGAATCAAAAGAAATTTTCAATGAAAAAGAAATATATGCTAAAATTAAAAATGGAGTGAAAAATTAAGCCAAATAAAATTATACTTAAAAGATGAATCTGAAAGAGGGTCCTATTCTGATTTGAATTAATCTTTTTATTTCAAATAAACCACTCTATTATAAAACTAACCGAAAAGGTTAATGTTTAACCTAGTTATTTTACTATTTTCATTGTAAAAGCCAAATACCAGATATATAATAATTAAAAATCTGAATTTAATATAAATTTTATGCATATTGATAGAAATGTTTTCAAGAAAGTTTGATAACACAAAGGAACTGAGTTGAAACTGTTTAAAAAGAGTCTTTATAAAATTAACTATTCCTTCCAGATTAATGTAATTAAATTCAACTACTGATTAATATATTTTAATGCAATCTTTCAAAGGAGTCCCTATTACATCTAATATTCAAAAGATAGTTTCATTTATAAGAAAGGAATAAAACTTGAGCTTTTCTTTTCTTTTACTTCTTTTCAGTATGCAAACAGTATTTTGAGTAACCTTCAGTTTTAAAGATTTAATTTTGATAGACAAGGTTATGCTGGTGATCAGTAAGCTCTTGGAACATTCTGCATCTGTCTCCAAGATAAAACTCTCACGTCATCATAATAATCCTTGTGTTAACATCTGTTTTTCCATACTGGCTAAGTCTGGTTAAGAGTACAGCAGATTCATACTCCTCTCACCACTGTATCATTTTGACTATGAGGTTCAACATAGATCAAAATTCACCACTTTTTACCATGTTTTCCTTTGTTTTTCCCCACTCTAGGTAGTTTCAATTCTCAGCATACAACGATCTTTTCACTCAGCAAGTGTCAGCCATTTATATAATATGTCCATACCAACACACCCACCTCCCCTGCAAACATTGGTTGATGTCTTTAACGTTCAGACATTCGCTTAGTTATTTCTGCTTTGACTTTCATTCAAGTTGACATCTCACATTGAAATAGATCATTTCTTCTCTCCAGCTACTGTAGGTCTTACACATTCAAATCCAAAGGTTTCTTAATATATAGCATTGCACTTCTTACTCATTTATACAGTGTGACTTTGCATGGAGAGAGAGAGAAACACTTTGTTGCCAACAAAGGTAATGTCTTCTTGAACTCCTCTACCCCTTTCTCAACTCCGCAACAATACTTTCATTCCACTCACCACTAGCATAATTATATCACTTTTTTTATCAGCTACTGCAAGCAATCCATTTGAGCAGTATATAGACTTAAATTCCTTGGTGTCTGTACTGAGCACACCTGAATGCACAGTTCTCTATCAAACTGCATGCGATCCTCCTGCTAGCAATGGATACACAGTATTGAGTCCCTAAAAGATCAATTTTGTGACCAGGAAATAGAAATTTTTTTATTTATTTGAATGAACAGCCCTTTGACTACATTCTGAAGAGAAAATATCATAGTCATTTATACCAAATATTAGGTTCCTCTTTCCCTCTCCCTATGTTTGCTGCTGAACAGTATGTTAAAAGTCATTAGTGCTAGTGAAGGAACTTCTATATTAGTAGTATTGAAATCTTTCTCAAAATAGAACTTACCATCTTTAAATGAGAAAACATACTTTAAGTATTAAATCATCATCATCATCATCATTGGTTTTACATTCGTTTTTCCATGCTGTCATGGGTTGGACAAATTTCGTTTTTGGAGCAGTATTCTACAGCCGGATGCCCTTCCTGTTGCCAACCCTTAGCTATTTTTGTAAAAAAAGATACTTCCTCCATGTATCTTTTACCATTGAACAGCTAATCTGCCAGCTGATTGTTATACATGGGATGTAAACAAACAAGCACCAATAGCCAAATGATATTAGCAATGAAGACAAATGCAAACAACACACACACACATGCACACACACACCAGATACACATACACACCAGATACACACACACACCAGATACACATACACACCAGATACACATACACGCACACATATACATACACGCACACATATACATACACAACAGGCTTCTATACAGTTTCCATCTACCAATTTCACTGACAAGGCATTGGTTGGCTTGAGGCTGTAGTAGAAGACACTTGCCTAAGGTGCCATGTAGTGGAATAGATCCCAAACCAGGTGGTTACAAACTGAAATTCTTAACCACACAGCCATGCCTGCACCTATCCTCAACCACACAGCCATGCCTGCACCTATCCTCAACCACACAGCCATGCCTGCACCTATATCAACCACACAACTCAAGACAAAATACTCAAAATGTTTAATTCAAACATTTCATACAAATAATCATATTTTTATGCCCATGCAATCCACTCTGACATGAACAATTAAATGATGAAACTGACTTTATTCACAAGCAGGTAATTATTTCTAATTATAAGTTCTATTTTTGTAATTCGAAAATTTATGGTTCTAGTCTGAATCTTAACTAATGATTTAATGATCAATGCTTTCAACTGTAGAACCATTATTTATTTATATAATAACTACTTAGAAATTATTCCACATTTCCCTGCTTTACTTTTTCAAATAATTATAATCATAGCTTGTTCAGATTTAGATTTTTCCTTTCACTTCATTTAAGATGGTGACAGATTTTTATGTTAAAATATTAAGATTTATCCTATTGAAATAATTCTGTGTTTGATAACTGTGAATGGATATATTTATGTCTTTCTGTTTTAGATTGTTTAAAAAAGAGATAATCTCATGGATTATAATATAAAATATTGTTATTGCTGCAGGTATGAATGTAATTAAAAATAAATCAGTTGATTAGAGTAAATTACATATAAAAATAAGAATTATAATTCTTATTTTTATATGTAATTTACTCTAATCAGATGCTTATCAGATGCTACCCAGATGTATAAGAAATACAATTCCAACTTATAAATATGAGGTAAAACTTAAATCATACAATTCACAGCCTAGTAAATTCTAGAGTTAAACTATTACTACTAACTCATATTTTAAATTTTTTTTTTTTTTTATTAGAATAGTAAAATAATAGCAAGAAAACATTAATTATAAATTTAGGATGTAGAAGAAATATCTAAAGCTTTAACAAGCTTTAACAGTTATAAAGAGACATTCTGTTCATTAGACTGATTATTTAACTGACTAGCTAATTCTTTAAAAGAAGAGATAATGAATAGTTTAGAAGCATTTCATTCTAGCAACATTCAAATGGTACTAAATGGAGCTTTTTCAATTACATTATCAGGTTGTACAAGAACTGACTGATATTAGCCTACTTTAGCTCTTAACATCCTGTAGGACACAGTTCCACATGGTACCACATCATCAAATTAACATGAATCATTGAATTACATATATGGTGAAAGTGAAATATTTTTGTGTGAAAACACCAAGAACCTGTGTTTTTTACCTGTAAATTTCATAAATAAATAAACCTCAAAAACCCCCGTTTTTAGACATTTTCTGTTTAGTCATTGTTGGGTTTAGAGAATGTTCAACAGGATGTTAAGAGTTAAATAATGTTTAAATATTTTGTATTAGTTTGTAAAAATAAAATGATTTTTTTTTTGATTTTTCAGGTTTTTAAATATTTCACATGATCTTTTTACCCTGCAAGCAATATACATAGGTACGTACAGTCAGCAAGGTGAGAGTTGGTAATGACTACAGTGATGAATTTAGCATGCAGGTAGAGGTCTGCCAGGGCTCAGTTCTCAGCCCCCTTCTGTTCATCATAGAACAGTTTAAGACTGGTTGCCTGAGGGAACTCCTTTGTGCTAATGACCTAGTTCTTATTGCTGAATCTATAGTAGATTTAGAGAAGAAATTCCAGACATGGAAGCAAAACCTAGAATCAAGAGGCCCCAAAGTAAACTTAGCAAAGACTAAAGTTTAAATAAGTAGTAAAGAAGACAGGGCTCTACTACCATCAGGGAACTGGCCATGCTCGATATGCAGAAAAAGAGTAGGTAGAAATTCCATACTATTTACCTATTGTAGATTTTGGATGCACAAGAGGTGTAATGAGATCACATGCAGGGAAAGTAGACTTCAGGTGCAGCAGATGCACAAGAGCAGTAAGCACTAAGTGCACACATGAAATAGATTCTCTCAAATACCAGGATGGCTCCCTAGAAGTAGTTGATAGCTTTTGTTACCTAGGTAACCTAATTAGCAGTGAAGCTGGGTGTTCCAAAAACATAGCAGCCAGAGTAAGAACAGGTTGGAAAATGTTTAGGGAGCTATTACCTCTGTTGGTAACAAAGGGTTTCTCTCTCAGAGTGAAGAGCAGATTGTATGATGTTTGTGTACAAACTGTGATGCTGTGTGATAGGGAGACATGGGCCTTGAATGCAGAGGATTTATTGAAGACTAGAAAGAAATGAAGCAAGCATCATCTGCTGGATGTGTAATGTTAGTGTCCATCAACAATGGAGCACAAATGAGCTGAGAGAAAAACTGGATAAAAAAGAAATCAGATGTAGCATGCAAGAGAGAAGACTGCACTTGTATGGGCATGTGATACGTATGAAGGATGAAAACTGTATAAAGAAGTGCAGGGCACTCAAAGGAGATGGAACCTGTGGAAAGGAAGACATGGAACAAAGTGGTGAAGACTGAAATCAGAATTCTGAGCCTCACAAAGGAGATGACAAAAGACTGTGATGATTGGCGACACGCAGTGCTGAATAAAACCCTTCCACTCATTCAAGCAAGGTGAAATGAACGTTAAAATGGTGGTAATGCAGGAGGCTGGGAGATATAATATATCTACATTTGGGTCTCTGTTCCTGTTGAACCTCCACCACTTTGATACCCTCTCATCTCTCTATCACTTGTCACTATCATTCACCCTTTTCCTATTCACTGTACCATATTGCCCATGTAACTAGGAATGGCAGTGGATCTCTCCTATCCAGTGAACCATGCTGCCCATGTAACAGTCCACCCTCTCAGCACTCTGATACTCACCCTCTCTCCTATTCATTGCACCATGCCACCCATGTAATGAAGGATGACATTGGACCTGTCCATATTCAATCATCCCTCCCCTACCAAGATCCTTATCACTTTACTTCTCTCTCTCATCAAGATACCCATGTATGAGGGATAGCGTGAAATCTGTTCATATCCAATACACCCTTCCATCATCCTTTTTGTGCCACCAACCATCACTCCCTCTCCCCCAGGCCACTCATTATTGACATCCATCCTTCTCGCTTACTATCACCCATTTCTGTTTCTATCCACCACTCAATCTCTCTCTCACACCAGCAAACATGTAGCTGCCATCATTGTCTCTCTTGGTGAGTATAATGTCTATCTGGCTTGCATGCTCACCTGATTGGTTGGTGATCAGGTAGCTGATCTGTTTCCTGAACTTAGTGTTGCAAATGGTGAGGTCATTTGCATCACATAACTCCAAAGGCCTTGATTATGCTTCATTCCTTGTACCATATCCATAGTCTCCACATATGCCCAAGTAGCCATCATGGTGTTGTCCAACATGTCCATTAAAGTCACCAGCCATGATAATGCAGCCACAGTCATTCAACATCGAAGTAGACAGCAGGAGAATGTCATAGAAACAGTCCTTTTGCATATTTGTCAATCCTGAATGGAGTGCTTATGCAGAAATCACTGTTGCTATCATGTTGTCTATGAGTAGTCTAATCTTAATTATTCTGTCACACAATTATGTTATCTGTTTTTCTTCCAACAATATTCCTACTCCGCACCCCAATGCTGCTACCCATCCAGAAGCATTTAAACTTGTGTTGCTTCCCCATAAGAAGTCTGGCTGAGGATCACCTCTATCATACATCTTGTACACAGCCCACACCTACTCCCTTCTGCTCTCGTATCTCCACAATCTCTTCAGGTTTATCTTTCATCATACCATCATTGATGGTGGTAGCCCTGAAGCTTTGTACCTGGCAGAAAGAGAGGAGAGTCCCGTGGTGAGGGAGTTGGTTGAGTTACTTAATCTTCATTTTCTGCATATGAAAGGAAGAGAGTTGATAATGCTCAAGAGGTTCTCACACATGGCCAGATGTTCCCATCTCACCTCTCCTGCAACTGAGTACAGCACTAACATAGTAACTTTTAGTCCACTATATGCAATTAGGGTTTTTCATTGTATTTGAAACTGTCATGATTTTGGCATGGTTTTATTGGCTGTATACCCTTCCTATCACCGATCAATTTACAGCATAGACTGGGTGCAATTTATTGCTCCATTAGAGAGGACTAAAGTTTCCCCTTTACACAAAGTCAGTTTTTTATTCAGAGTTACTGCTCTCCTTGATGGGTTGCCTTCGCTGCAGCTTGTAAAGTTTATATCTCCTCCGTGCAGATTTGTGTCAATTTGTATTCAGAGTTACTGCTCTCCTGGACAGGTTGCATTCACTGAGGCTAGTGGAGTTCACATTTCCCTTGTGCAGAATTTCATTTAGCGTGATTGCCCTCCTTATCAGGTCGCCTTCATGATGGCTCCATATTAATGCTAAGGGTGCTTACAGTATGGCGGTAGGGAGAGGGAGAGTTTACAGTAGGTTGTGGATTTTATTTGGAGTGCATGAATTCCTGTAAGTGGAGGGGGAACTGACAGCAGATTGGCAGTGTTAAGGTCATAATTTATATATATATATTATATATAGGTAGGTATACCAAAAAAAAAAAAAAAAATACCACTCGATACGTTCCATAGAGTTTATAATTATTTATATATATATAAACAGTTCAACTCAAAATGGCA
>JAOPJM010001971.1:8686326-8708394 GCA_027124095.1 Muusoctopus leioderma | reverse complement strand
TCTTCGCTCAATCACCGGACCACTTTACAGAGTGCACTGGGTGCGTTTTATCGTGGCACCGACACTATATATATATAGCGGAATAATTCATATCAATTTGATGATGCGGTATCGTGTGGAACCAGGTCCTACAGGATGTTAAGAGTTAATGACAATGCCCATACATGACAAGCACAGGTTAAATGATATGAAAACAATGATTATATTTACTTAGGAAATGTAGAGTGTAGTGTCAGACTCTGACACATGTATCCTGTTCTTACTTTAAGTTACCAAGTTAAAAATCATTTTATGGAAGAATCACATTAGAATATTAAAAGGTTTCTAATTAACTGCTTTTGTGCCACTGCTTAGTAAGAGCTAATTGAGAGTATTCAACAACAAATTTCTCATTGCTTTTTTTCAAATTTGAGAGATGAATAGGCTTCCAATGTTACTCTATAGCCATCAGCTATACATATAGAACTATTTCTGCTGCTACAGTTGTCTTCTGGTTGATAATTATATTTTTAACACTTTATATCACTTTAATAGTTAACATGATAAAACACAATTTGGATAATCACATTCTTCTTGCTATGGCTTTTACATTCCTATGTATTTTACTGTATTCTCTGTCATGTTTAACCCTGAGACAGCTCTAACTGATTAAATTAATGCCATGTAGACTGTCAGTCAAATGATGTATAAGTTCAATCCACAGGTATATTTCCTTAGATATACCATACCTCCATATTTAGAACCATACTGTGCACTCCAGCATGGAGTGATTCATTGTATGAGATTCGGTGTTGCAATCTGGACATACTACTTTCTCTCTTTTACTGTCTCCAGTCTCTGTTAGTATGTCCATAGGTTCCAGTGGCAGTTCCAGCAAAGGCAGAGGAGGAGGAGGTGGGCATGGTTGGAGGACAACAGTTGTTGTTGTTGTTGTTCTGGTGCACTTATCATTGGTGTTGTGCATCCTAGCACAGTGTTTCAGTTGTTAATGCAGCTGCTATTTTTGTGTATGTGTTTTTATGTTTGTCTGGGCTGAATGGGAGGGATATTATTCTTAGAATGATGCTGTCTCCTGGGGTTCTGTAGATGTATCTGGGAAGGTGAGGATAACTGTACATGTAGTGCCAACAACTGTGGTGTTTTTATCCTTTTTCATCAATAAACAAGCCCTGTTTTTGAAGGTACTGTCTGCACTTACATAGAATCTACTTTTCTTACCACTAACCAGGGCTGGGTTTGGATTATACTATAAGGCTGAGTAGGCTTACGCCTAGGAGCCATCGCTAACAGGGGCCCCGGAAAAATTGTGGGATATTCATATTTTCTTAAGAGGGGGGGGGGGAGATGGCGCCCCATATTGCTAACACTAACTTCAGGAAACAGGCCAGCCACCTGATCACCTTTCAGCCAGGTGGACATGTAAAACAAATAGACTTCAAACTCACGAGGTAAAGGGAGAGATAGATGGTTGTGAATACTAAGTCTTTCCCCGCTGAAGAATGTACCACTCAACATAGACTAGTGATTAGTAACATGAGAGTCAGGGATAGATGGATTCAAAGATAGAAGACAATCTGGAAAAGAAAGGTAAGGAAGTTGAAAGACCCCTCTGCCAGTCATAGGTTCAAAAAGGTACGAGGTGATGTGTATATCGAGAAGGAGACCTATAATATAGGAGATAACTGGGAGTTTCTACAAGACAACCTGTTGTGAACCACATACTAGATCTGTTAAGGTGATATGGTGGTAGAATGGTACAGGAGATAGATTCATAAAAGTTAAGAGACAAGCTTGGAAAGAATGGAAAAGAGCAAGGAACAATATCAGGTAGCTAGAAGAGAAGCTAGACATCGGGTATACTTAGCAAGAAGTCAAGTGGAAAATGTGAGGTTTGCCAGTGTTTTGTGATGATGTGAAGATCAGAGGCATGAGGTATTCCAGATTGGAAACAGTGGATCATGTGGTGCGACTTTTCATTGAATGACTTTTTATCAAAACAATTTTTTATTTTATAAATATATTATTTTGTAGAATAATTTTAAATCTAGAATAATTTTAAACATAGATTAATTTTAAATATAAAATAAAAATACAGTTTCCATCAAAAAATTCAATTTTTTAAAATTAAACTAACAGAACTTAAAAAATGTTCATCTGTACCAGTTTCATAAGTTATGTGCTTCAAATTGCAGATAATTAATTATTCAATCATTAACAGCATGGCATCTAGTTACAATGTTCTTTAGACATTCTTTCACAGCACTATAATATCTTTTTCTTGGTGGGCAAAGTTGCTTGATAAATACCTCCTTTGCATCTTGCTCACACTTAATTTCATTTTCATGAGTCTGTCATGTAGGCTGAGTAATGGTAACATGTTTTCAAAATGCTATTACTGAGACATTGCAAGTCCTTTTGCACATCTTCATATACATTCCAATCATAATATTGGACATCTTGGTTGTTGATGTCTTCCATATCATACAGGTCCAATCCACATACTTTCAAAATAGTCTATGAAAGTTTCAAGCAGATGTTCATCTTCGTCGATCAAAGTTCCAAGTTCTTCAAATCTTCATACCACATCAACTGGAGGCACAAATGCCAGAACTTGAAAGTATTTTAACAAACAAGTATGTTCCAGTTTTTCAGTGTACCAACTTTGTAGTAATAATGTCTAAATTCTACGATAAGAACACTGTCTGAAACGAAAAGTTTATTTGAAAATGCATTAAATGCAGCCATTTCAGAGTCGATGGTCACTGGCTCAGGTGAAATCCCAGCTCTTTGTTTTTTGATAACTCAAAGGATTTCAT
Organism: Muusoctopus leioderma; assembly: GCA_027124095.1. NCBI lineage: Eukaryota > Metazoa > Mollusca > Cephalopoda > Octopoda > Octopodidae > Muusoctopus > Muusoctopus leioderma. The sequence continues at coordinate 8,705,578 of JAOPJM010001971.1, read as the reverse complement.
TATAAGTTGCATCAGATTTATCTCAAGCAACAGCATAGATCAAAGGAACTGTGCGAGAGCCATTTACCAGAGCATGAATGGTATGTAACTGATTACCAGCTGGGGCAACATTAAATGTTCCATTACTTTGAGCAAACAAGTCTAGATTTCTTTTGGGATGCAAAACTATAAAGACCATCTGCATCATCCTCTTTCAATATAAATTCTTCTCCTCTAGTTATTACACATACCTTATCAATAAGACCATTACCTTCAGGATCTTTGTACTTTCACTGATTCATTCACATCAAAGCTGGTTATTTCTTTAAAAAAAACAGATTACCAGCAGCTACTAGTGGAAAGTTCTGTTTCAGTGCCCCAGCATGGCCACAGTCTATGGCCTGGAACAAGTAAAAGAGTAAAACAGTATACCTTGGATGATAATTGATGTATGTTCAGTCAAGTTAGCAGTTACATTCTAGATACTGCATTTACCACTTCAATGCATGCTAGATCTGGTGTGCAATTGTGGTCAATTGGTTGGTTATAAATTTCCTTTCCATCAGTAGACATTTGACTGTTTACATGTTGAGAACTTGTCACACATTTCCAATCTATGGCATTGTTTAACATGTTGAGAACTTGTCTCATATCCAATCTATGGCATTGTTTAACAGTCTTGTCACTAATGCAGCATGAAAAGCCATTACGAATTAGCTTACATTTACACCTCTTCTACTCAACACAAACTCCATCTTGGCTATGGGCAAAAATAATCGATATCAAGCAAATGTGGGAAGACTTAATGAATTTTGTACCGTATCGTTTGATTGGTTGCGCTGTGTTTTGATGTCCACAAAATTATTATTAAAAATAATCACAAATAATATGACTGTTGATAAAAAAAAAAGTTTTTCTACAAAATAATATATTTAGAAAATTATTCTATGAAATTTCGTTTTGATGAAAAGTTGCTCTGATAAAAAAAATTCATTTCAATAAAAAGTTGTTTGTTGAAAAGTCATTTGATGATGAAAAGTCATTCCATGAAAATATATGGTATCAGTGGATTAATGTGAAACAGGATGTAGTTAGTGAAAAGTGTGTATATAATGATAGCAGTGCACTTGCCCTCACTGACACCAAGAAGGAGGAGACATGGAAATGTTACTATGAGAGGTTGCTCAACGAGGAGAATGAATGGGGAGAGAGAGAGGGGGACTACCACAAGTAGATTAAATAAAGGATCCAGCTATTTAAATTGACAGTTATATGGTTGAAATGGCCATTAAGGATATAGAAGAAAGAAAAAGTAACTACACCATCAGGTATAGTCACTGAGATGCTGAACATATCCAGTAAAGTAGAACACTTGCTAGTCACTCACATATTTAATCAAGCAGTCAGTGGGTCATTCCCAATGACTGGCATAGTAGTATCATCATAAACTGCTACAAGAGCAAAGGGGATGCTCTAGAAAGAAGCAACTAAAAATGCAACAAACTGATGGACCAAGTTATGAAAATAACAGAAAGAGTTATAGCACAACTAATTAGAAAGAAAATTAGCTTAAATGACATGTAGTTTGGATTTGTGCCAGAAGTAAGGAACCACCAATACCCTCTTCCCTGTGAGACAACTACAAGGGAAGTTCTTAGCAAAGAGCTAACGACTATACCTGACAGTCATTTACCTGGAGAAGGTCTTTCACAGAGTAACGTGCTCAGTAGTTTGGCGGTTGCTAAGGAAACTAAGTGTAGATGAATGGATTGTGAGAACTATGCAAGCCATGTACACAGATGTTATCAGCAAGGTGAGAGCAATGAGTTCAGCAAGGAATTTAGCATGCACCTAGGTGTCCATCAAAGCACAGTTCTCAGCCCCCTCTACTTTATTATAGTTCTCCAGGCCATAATAGAGTACTTTAACAGAAGCTGTCTGAGGGAACTCCTATATGTTGTTGACTAGTTCTTATAAATGAATCTGTCAAAGAATTACTGAAGAAATTCCAAACATGGAAGCAAAACCTAGAAGCAGTCTTAAAGTAAACTTAGCAAAGACAAACAGTTTTAGTTAGCAGGAAGTAAGACAGGACTCTACTTCCACCTGGGAAGTGGCCATCCTTGATATGCAGAAAAGGAGTGGGATCACAGGTAAGTTGACTGACAAGGACTTCGTATGTAGCAGATTTGCAACCATGAAATACACTCTTTCAAATCCTCAGAGGGCTCCCTAAAAGTAGTTGATAGCTTCTGTTACTTAGGTGATCTAATTAGCAGTGGAGGTGGCAGCTCTGAAAGTATAACAGCCAGGGTAAGAATAAAGTAGGAAAAAGTTTAGGGAGCAATTACCTCTGCTGGCAACAAAAGGATTATCTCTCTGAGTGAACAGCAGATTGTACAATATAATGCATGTGTACAAAATGGAATGCTGCATGGTAGTGAAACATGGGCACTGAATGCAGAGGATGTGTGAAGGCTGGAAAAAAATGAGGCAAGCATGCTCTGCTGGATGCATAATGTTTGTGTGCATGAACAACGGAGCACACTGATCCTTGATTGTTTTCAGAGCAGTGTACTACCTTCCCTCAGTAGTTATACAATGATTATATATTTTGCTTCCAAACTGAAATTTGGAAACTGATAACAAATAAAATCTGAAATTCTTTATTGTTAATAGAAGTCAATTACAATCACGAAAATATATGAAAGTGTTATTTAATAGTCAAATATATTTAAGTTTAAATACTATTAACTGATATATTAATACATAATTCCATAAAGGTCTAATGACAGACATAGGTAAATAATATATAAAGAGAAATACTCTATTTACTGTGATCTTCCTAACTGAGGATGTAAGAATGGATATTTGGATTAAAACAAAATCTTTAATAATTTATATATTAATCCCCAAATTAAAAAGAAAATAATTCAAGCCATGTTAACATTGAAAAGTAGATGTAAAAAAGGTGAAAGAGAGATAGAGTCATGAGCATGAATGAATGTGATGTAGGATTTGATATATGATGTAAAGCAATGGTATCTAGCTTCTATGCATTGACATTTAACTGATTTTAAGTTTTCCTATCATCATAGAAAATACAACAAAAAGATAATAAACAAAAAGTGACTCACAAAAGAGCAGAAATTCTTTCTTAAAAAAATGTATGCAGAATTACCATCCTCGGTGATTTAGAGAGGATAATAATCAAATCCATATATTAAGTTCTTTGTTGTGAGCCTGTCCTTTGCAATGAAATAAATTATCTCACAAGGGAAATGCAAATTTATATGATGAGGTTACATTATTACTTTAGTGTTTGAGGTACAAGTCACTTGCAAATGATTTTCAAGAGAACACAAAATTATTATTGTTCTGCTTTTTCAAGAAAGGTTAAGCATATTCCTTTTGAGACAAGGAAGCAAAGGAACAAATGAATTTTTTCAAAAGAAATTGAGAATGATAAAACAACAATGTGGAAGAAAGGATTTTAATCCTGAAATATTCATGAGGTTGAGAAGTTAAGAGCTAGTGAAGTTAAACCTAATTCTAAAAGGCAAAGCAAAAGAAAAAATAATTTTGTTACTAAAGAAACTAATATTCAGAATAAATTATATTGGCTTTTAAAGCAGCAAAGATTGAATAGCATTATATTTAAGAAGAGAAGGCTTGCAGACAATGCTTATGATAAAAAAAAAGTAAAAACACACCATATTAATGTCCAAGAGATAAGAGCAAATTGTGCATGAAATGTTATTTCTTCGAGCAAAACTTAACTAATTTCATAAGATATGCAAATTGAAAAAATAGTAATCAATTAATAATAATAAAAACTTAATCCAAATGCATTAAGATTTCTAAAATATTAAAAATATGTTTTATGCTAATGACATTAAATAGCATTGAAAAAATGAATGTAATCTTTTTCATTGTGTAATGAAGTTCATTAAACTTGTTGCAGTTTTACTTATTTCTATATTTTAAACTTGATTTCTAAATATTTTAAAGGTACTTCTCAGATCTGAAAATAATTATTAATATTACCCAGTAGATTAAGTTCTTACAAAACAAATTCCTGATAACTAAAAGTCATATTCTAAAGTTTAAAAAATATATAGTTGATTTCTGTTATATGAATATTTATTTAATCTGACAAAACATATAAAAATTTAAATGCCTTCATATGTAAAGGACATAATATTTAGGTATTTAAATTTTAGCAACTAAAATAGATATTTTAACACTAGCTTTATTAACATTAAATTATTTATTTATGTTTTAACTTATTAAATATTTAGTTTCATGAGTGAATGCAAAGCATGTAACATATAAACTTATATTTCACTTTACTTGATACATTATATAGGTCAAAATTGTCCAAATATGAATTAAAATTGAAAGGGAAAAGAAATTTAAGAATAATAATTTTATTGTGAAACCTATAATGCAATAATAATTTTAGTCTAATACTATCCAAAGATGAATACATATAAATAACATGCCTATGGCAATGAAATATATTTCTTAATATATGACATAAAATTAACAAAAGACTCATTAGTAGAAATCCTAAGTTTATTAGAGCCAACTGCAAAATGTAGAGGATTAAAAAAGAGAATTCATTTATTGTTATTACATCTGCTTTTCCATGCTGGCATGGGCTGGTTGAGATTCTACAGCCAAATGTCCTTCCTGACACCAACCATTACTAAATTTTTTAAGTAAGGTAGTTTTTACACCAATCTTCAGCCATTAAACCACTAAGCTGCAGGATGTATTGTTTATGCAGGACATAAACAATACACACACACACACAATGAACTTCCGCAGAGTTTCAGTCTACCAATTTCACTCACATGACATTGGTCAGCCCAAGGCTATAGTAGAAGACACTTGCCCGGAATCATGTCTTAAATTATTTTCATAGGTTGAATAGTAAATATTTAAGCCTTCTTTATTGTACAAGTTTTTTCAATGTCTGTACCTTCAGTTTTGTACAGTAAACTGTACAAACCTCTATATAATATTTAGAAATAGACATACTTTAGTATCAGATAAAAAAATATAAATAAAATTTTGCTGTAACATGGAATTCCATAACACAAAACCTATTTTCCCATTGACTTCCGGTTATGTAGCATGGAAGTCAATAGGAATATGAAAAAATTGGAACTCAAGGACAGAGTGCAGAAGAAATGATTCAAATGAGACTCATAGATGGCATGTAATCATCTGAACATCGTATAAAAGTATTAGATTTCAACAGCTTGAAATGATTTCTAATTTTTTTTTAAATGACTGAAAAAAAAATAGAAAAAATGTGGATGATCTTGATGGTATGCCTGTGTCCCCTGTTAATTGAAACAAGTATAAATCTGGTTCTAAATGTCCCTTTTGTGGATATAAGTATGCACCATCAAAAGGTCCTGCGTTTGGTAAAATGTGTATTAAATGTGGGAAAAGAATCACTTTTAGGCAGTATGTAAGGAAATTGTTAGGTTTAGGAAATTGAAGAAAGTTAAAATGAAGCTTCTGCTAGTATTTATGAAATTGGCCGAAAAAAAGTATTACAATGAACAAGGTAAACCTCAACAATATTAATGTTAAGAGGCAAGTTGACACAATAGCAGTCAGGTAACTGTAATGCTTCAGAATTTCTGGATGGATTTGAATAAACCAAAGTGAAAAAGTGTCATCTCAAACTAAAACAATTTGATGGATCACTCATTGAAATTTTTAGAATGCTTGATGCATTAATGGAAACTGGTAAAAGAATAGATGTTGTTAATATTATTGTTGCTAAATGTAAAAAATAATCATGGCTTGCTTGGTATGGATGTGATGAATGTTGATAGCTCAACATTGATTCATGAGCTTGAATTTCCAAGACAATTTTGGAGATTAAGAGTGTTTAAGGCTAACATTCTTCTCAAAAGAAATATCAGGCCATATTATTTTGAGGCAAGACCATTACCAATACATGTTATAACAAAGGTGAGAAAACTAATTGATGAAGGTAAGGTAACTAATTAATTAAGGTATTTTAGAAGAGGTTCCTCATGGAGGAAGTAATTGGGCCTCTACTTTCATGGTGGTGTGAAAGGCAGATGGAAATCTCAGAATATGTAGTGACTATAAAGTAGGTGTAAATAAAAGAATTTGTTCAGATTCTCATCCAACTCCAAATACTGAATAAATATTTTGTTCTCTCTCTGGCATGAATTATTTTGCTGAACCGGCTTTTTAAGTGGAATATCATCAGACAGAAATGTGTTCTGAAGCAAGAGAAGTTATGACAATAATTATCCCAATGGGTCTTTAAGATGGACATGTCTTCCATATGGAATTAAAACAGCTAGTGCTATGTTTCAGAATCATTCAAGAGATGAAACTGCAGTAAAATAGTATTCCTCAATTTATTCAGCTTCCTTATTTATTTGACTTCACTCTACTTGTAGTATTGAGTACTTTATAAACATTGTTGTTTGTACTTTTTGTACAATTCAGTTCATTGTTATTGCTACAATCCCGCCACGGTCAACTTTGCCTTTCATCCTTCCAGGGTCGATAAAATAAAGTACCAGTCAAGTAATGGGGTTGTTGGCCTTGTGCCTACATTAGAAACAATTATTATTACTACACTCTTTTTAGTTGATCACTTTTAGCAACATTGTTATCAGAGCTGAAATATGCAGAAATACCAACGGGATATGTCTATTAAAAAAATGTTACATAACACTCCATAAAATACTATTTGAAATGTCTCCTCCACAAAACTGAACATTTAACGAAAAGTTTGAGATGGTGAGTCTCATTTTTCAAGAAAGACACTATTGATGTAGATTGTTATCATAAGTTTGGTTTTAAAACTTATAAAATTTCTCCCTAGAATATACTGCTACAACTATTTGAGAGGGAGATCTTTTTAGGATGATAAAGAATGTTAAGTTTAAAGATTATTACAACCAATTTCAGAAGAACTTAAAATGTAAACTAAAAAGACATTACAATAGAAAAATATTTTTGTACCTTTGGATAAGACGAAAAACATCTACAAAATAGATAAGTATAACTACCATAAATTCTTATCAATCACTGACAACTATTTAAAAAGAAGCAGCTTTTTAACTGTATATGACATAAATGCAGAAGCAAAACAGATTGTTAATGTGTTAAAACATCAAAGATAGAGTCAAGTCCCTGGCTTTGCAAAATCTGTATATCATATTTAAAGATCACAAGTTTAATTTTGCAAACAACCCTTCAACTAGACTCATTAATCAAACTAAAATGGATATCGGTATTATCAGCAAACATATTCTAGGTACGATAATACGAAAAATTTGGCTAGCTTCACCTTTACCCCTTTGGAAAAATATTAATTCTGTAATTAATTGGTTTAAGACCATACCTAATAAAGAAAACTGCTGCTTCATACATTTCGATATTTGTGATTATTAACCCTCAATTACCAAACTTCTTTTAAAAGATGCTATCAATTTTGGTAAGAACTTTCCACAAATTACTACATCATAAATGAATATTATTTTACATGGGAGAAAATCGATTCTGTATTATGATAATAGCATCTAGATAAAAAAGGAATTTCTAATGTTCTTTTTCATGTTAATATAGGAGCAAGGGATTCAATGGCGATTAGTGATATTGCAGGATTATTTATCCTAAGATGTCTATGCACCAAGTTTCCCTATATTCTTGGAGGTTTCTACAGGGATGATAGGCTATTAATTCTTAGAAATTTGAACCATTAAAAAACTGAAAGTTTCTGAAAAGAACTCCATAACTTTTTCAAGAAGTTTGAGTTGAAAATAAAGGTTTGAATCTAACCTTAAGGGAATTAACTATCTTGGTGTTATACTCAACCTTAACAACACACATGTTTCACCATTCAAGAAACCTACCAAATCCCTACACTACATTAATAGATTTTCCAACCATCCAAAAACATATTTTAGATAATCTTGTTAAGAATATATCATTACGTATTTCCCAACTCTCTTCGAATGATTCTATTTTCAATGATACCACTCAATATTATAATGATGTATGATGAGGCTCTAAAACGCAATGGTTTTGATAAATTAGATATATTAGAAGAGGTAAACTAACATTTAACACCAACAAAAAAACTTGAGCAGGAATATAACTTGATATAACCCCCACTTCAATAAACAAGTTCCTGACTCTAGTAGTAAAAATTTTCTTTAAACTGTTGAAAAAACACTTCTCTCCAACCATAAGTATTATAAAATAATAAATAAAATTGCATTAAAGTTTCTTATTCCACTACACCTAATATCAGACAAACATTATTCAACCTGAATAGTTCCAAATTATATGACCTCTATGCTAATCAACATACTATACCTTGTAATTGTATAAACCCAAATGAATGCCCACTTGAACAAAGATGCACCACTAAAAGTCCTATTTACAGAGCTACAGTGAATACTAATACTGTTTTGAAATCATAGTGAACTCAACATTTCCAGCATCTTCAATGATTTAGAAAACAACTAAGATCCAATGCCACAAGTCTACCAACATTCATTTTGAGTCTTAAGGCCAAAAATATCATATAAAGTAGAAATTAATTGATGCAGCCAAACTGTATAGTCATTGCAACAACCATGTATGTTATGTACCTCAGAAGCATATCAAATACTGTTTTCAAGGGTTCCTGTCATGAACACAAATTTGGAGCTGGTTTCTAGTTGTTTGCATGGAAGATACAAAACACTAAAACATTCCAAACCTTTTGTTAGGTAATTTTGTACTTCAAATATAGTGAGATACCTCCCCTTTATAATGATTCTACAAGTTATATTCATAGAAGATATAGAACGCTCAAACTATTCTTTTGATAATTTTGTGCACCAAATAAGATTACAGTGACTTCCCTTATGTGGCTGTAAGACTCTTCGCTTATTACTTAGTGCATATAACTCTACATTCTGCACCTTTTATATCATAATAGGTCATTCACCTTACACGAAAAATATTATAATACCCAAAGAGACTTTTTAATTCAGTGTTTCTTTTCTTTTCCAATTATTGTTACAAAACTTATATATTGTGATGAATGTGTATTTATGGTATTCTACAATCACATCTGAAGTGAAAGCCATAAGAACATGATTCTATTTAAAATGGCAGTTATATTTTGTTGTTTTAAATAAGTACCCCAGATATTGTATGTCTAATATATCCCTCTCTTTTACTTCCACTATGTTTCCTCATACTACCCCCAAACCCTATTTTAGTCTATATATGGAATATTACATTATTTTTCCAGTACTATTTTTGAATAATGCAAGAGATGAAACTGCAGTAAAATAGTATTCCAGAATTTGTTCAGCTTCATAATTTATTTTTATTTATTAGATTTAATGTAATTATTTATCAAAATGATGTATGTATTGTTGAAAGTCTACATATCAAGGTAGATAAGATCATAGAATTATTGGAATTACCAGGTATAGTGATCAATCAAGATAAGTCTATGTCAGAGGCTAATGAATTGTCTTTTGGGGAACATAGACTAACAAAGGAGGGAATATCAGCAGATCATAGTTTAGTAGAAAGAATTATGGATGTAAAACCCCCAAAGGATAAGAAGCATTTAGAATCTTTTTCTTGAACTTGTCAATTTCTATGGGAGATATACTGATCATTATTCAGATTGCATATTGCTATTTGCATCACTTTGTAAACGTGGTATCTCACTTTTATGGAGAGTCCAACAACAAAAGGCATTTGGGGATATAAAACTGATTTCAGTATCAAAGTCAGTGGTCCAGATTTCTGACGTCATAAAAGAGGTTACCTTACCTGATGCAAGGGAAAAGGTAAAATCATATATCAGGAATACTTTCACAAGACAGCCATCCTGTACTATATTTATCAAGAGTATTAACCACAGCTGAAACAAGATACTCAAATATTGAAACGGAAGCCTTGGCAATTGTATGGTGTACTCAAAGAGTGCAGCATCTTCTGCACGTATTTTAAGATGGGCCAGTGTTTGATTATTAGATATATTATGTAAAGTGATCTGAAATACCAGAGGGAATTTATTAATAATGTTGGTTTGGATGAATGTGATCATAATGTTGATTCTTTTTCAGCCATCTTGTAGAAACCGATGTTATACAACTTGAAAATATAAAAATGGAGACTACCGATGATAATATTTTATCTGATATATTAAAAAGATTTAAAATAATAATTGGAGCAATTGTTCTGTTGTTGAAAAGCCATTTAAGTCATTGGGGGAAAAAAGCTAACTGTGAACAGTTGAAGTATCTTGCATAATAGAGAATTAATTGTTCCACCAAGATGTTTAAGAACATTGATGATAAAAGCTGTGTATGATGATGTACACCGTGGCTCAACAGTAACAAGGAATCAGTTGAAACTAGAAGCATAGTCACCAGGTTACTGTGAAGATATAGGATGATATGCAAGATGTTCAACATGTGCTAGAATTAGACTGGAATTACTTCACTAATCGCGTACATGGTCTAAAGAAATTAAAGCATGGATACATGCGCTTATATCAAGAATTTAAAAGACTGTTCATAATACCTGTTGATGCATATTGTGGGCAGTCAGAAGTAATAACTGACAGGAATAAAGGAGCCAGAAACCGGCAGTTAAGACCTGTGTTTTCCAGAAATGGTGTTCCAGAAACATTAGTGTCTGAAAATGCCTCTAAATTTCATGATAATGACTTAAATACATGGCTTAATAAAATTGGATGTAAACCTATGGAAACACCTTCATGTCATCCAGAATCAAATAAAATTACTGAAGAATTCTCCCAAGATTAAAATGGGTTTAAAAGCATATTCACCAAGTATAGGTTTTTGCTGTAGTTATCAGATAATCCCCCCCTCAGGAAGACTTCTTAGTCCATCTGCTTTGATGGGTACACATATGATCACCATAAACAACGTCTTATGAAACTACAGCTCCAGTTTAGTATAGATACAGAAGAAATGATGGAACACAGCAAGTTAGATTTATATCTCCAGCAGGTTATATAGAGTTGTTATTCTTAAGGGTAAACAGGATATATTAGCTCATACACACAGAAACAATGACAAAATATTGATAACAAACAAAATGCAGAATCAGTCCCTCAAGCTGTGAATGATAATATTCCAGACTTTATTAATAAAGATTGTAATTTGACCACTAATACAGGAACAAACATTGCAAATAGTGTTAGACGCAGTTCTTGAATAATGAAAGAAATTATACCAATTCGTTTGTGGGAGATGTGATGTCATTGTTATGTTAATATTGCAGTAGTGTTGTCTACATTTTACATGCTGTTTAAGACAATTTAAGATGGCAACCAGTTCAATGTCAGAGCTAGGCTATTCAATTGAATAAAGCTTCTGAATGTAAAGGATTGCATGTGACTACAGCTTTACTTGGATAAAATGAGTACGACAATAGCCAAAGTCCATATAATGATGATATAAAGTGTCAGGTTTACAGGTACAACACAAACATCATTTGAAAATGAAGTGAAGAACATGTTACTAGAAAAGAATCTACAAAGTCGATTATTACACATTAACCCATGGTCTTCAATAAGATATTTCTACGTCCAAGAAAGGAATCTAAGATTTGTGGTAAATGAGAACATCCAAAGAAGAGAAAATGAGCCAAAACTACAGTTGGTGTAAAAGAACTGACCATACTGAACTATTCTCCAGCTCAAGCTATGTTTAAACACAATAGCTACGAGGAGGAGGAGGAGAGGAGTCATTTGACTTAAGTGAAGATAACATTTGATATGCATACCATCATTTTTCCAGAAAGCTGAAGGTTATTATACATATTTATATTAACAATCGTCTTTACAATATCTCTGATTTACTATTAATGGTATGCATGGTTATCACATATAGCTAACATGCATTCAAGCAATCAGTGCAGAAGAACTGAAGAAGTTATTGATAATAAGCATATTTTATTTTAGTTTCAAGAGAAACAGACATTTATATACAGATTATTTAATCTGATAAAATATATCTGACATTATGAAAAAAATATTCATAGTGATAGTCTAGCTGTTTTATATTCAATTTGCCTGTTATGGGAATTTTTTTTATGTCCTAATTTTAACATCTTTCTTTTGTGAGCATCTCAGATAAACTGATATTTAAGAGTATATGAAAAAAATATTCTGTAACGGAATATATCTAAATTCTTTGTTTCATTTTCAGAAATAATCAAAATTTAAGAATAATCACATTGCATTATTTGAAATTGGTTAGAATTTTCAGCCCAGTCTGAATATGCATTTAGTTGATAGTTAGCTAGTATGTTTAAAGTGAGATAAATAATATAAAGTAGCAGCCTAATTCTTTTCAAGATTTTCAAATTGCAAAGAAATATGTCAATATTCAGATATAAAAACGATTTTGCTACTTGTGTACTGCAAAGAGTTTAACATGATTTTCTTTAAAACACTAACCAGGAAAATAAATGGTCTTAGTACTTTCAACAAAGGGGGGTTAATAGTTCACTAGTTATCTGAATAACTGAGAATTATCTCATAGAACACTCCAAAGAATTACTCTTTGATATTTTTATTATACACTTAAGACAGGGTGCCATTTCAAAGATACAGACGCAAAAGAGGAAGAGCTCCAAAATTGATAACTTCCGGTAACAAATCTAATTCTTACAATGTTCAAATACTACCTAAGTTGATTTAGCTGTGATTTGTTATACTTCTTAGAATGATAGTGAAGGAACAGCTCAGATATAGAGGGATCATCTTTTGACATAGCAGCAATATTCTACTGTGCTAAAGAATTTTATGGATAACATGTTTCCAATAGAATGAAATTATAGTCAAGGTAAAGAATATTTCTCATTCACACAGAAAGTAGAAAGTGGGTTTAACCCTTTTGTTACCGTATTTCTAATGAAATGCACTGCCCTTGGAGGGATTTAGTAAAATAACTAACTTTCTCATTATTAGGTTGGTGTTTGGAACATAAATTAACAAAAAGTTCTGACATAAAATTATAATGGAATGTTTAAATTTAAATATGAATACTTTAAAACAAATGGCTTTTTATCAAAGAACCAAGGGCGGTTTCAGGCGGTTTGGCATCAAAAGGGTTAAAGGAGTACAGCATATCAATTATATATATATATATATATATATAATATAAATTTCTTGGATTAAAATAATTTGTCATACTTCTAGGCATTGATTTCTTATCTGACAAGTCTCTAGAAATTGTAGCTTATTGCAGTTGCAAGCTTTCATAAAAATGAGGGGTTGTATTAGCTTGTGTGCATGACTTCTTGTAGTAAGCTACAATTTTTAGAGGAACATGCACAGCTGATCAGTCAATGATGAACTTCCATTATTTTTCCCATGAGATATACCTGGTATTGTAAATAAAATAATTCCTATAATGTGAATCAATTTGACTTCCATATGTATCAGCACTGGGATATATTCCAACATAAATTTTGTTGCATCGAACACCAGTTGACTATATTATGTTAGGTTTTTTTTTTCTCTTTCTTAGCTTCAAATTTTTAGCATAGCTTTTGTTAGATTCAGATATAATAAATGACTTTGTATAAATCCATTAAATCCTGTGATGCATAGACATTGATTTATCTTAATATCTCATTAAAGTGATTGTATTTTTAATTTTCTCAACTTTGTATTCACATGGATTTACATAAAAATGTCTATAACAATTTTCAGAATGAACAAAAAGGTTGGCTACATAAAGTATGTTGGAATGCATCCAGTTTGGGTTATCTTTTTGTAAACCTTTCTTGTAAATAATTATTAAATATCATCAAGTTCCTTTGCAAAATGCTCTTTTATTGCAAAGCTGATATCATTTTAAGTTTGATTTCTAGGAAAATTACTTATATATCATATTGAAAAAAATACTATTTTAAAAACGTGACTAAAGATTGAAAATGTATACTTCAGATTTCATTGTAGCAATTTCAGAAGTTATTAAAACTTAATTCTTCTCCACTCCTGCTGATAGATCACAGTTGTTGTTTGACTTACGTTACAATTCCTAATATCAGGTACATGGAGTATAAAATTTCATTGTATATGTTTCATTTGTTCAGTGATGCATAGCTTTTTCTTCGTTATTTTTGCATCAAATGGCTATTTTTTAATAGCACATTGCATCAAATAGCTATTTTTTAACAGCACAGACAATTGTCATGGACAGCAATGCTTCGACTTGCATATTTTTTAAAATTATCAATTTTACTTCTGCATTGCTCAGTTGTAAAAGTAACTGTTCCTTTGAATATTTCCAAGAAACGGGTTATTCCCATCAACAGTTATTTTTTTAGCATGATACTTGATGCTGTTATGAGATTTTTAAATATTTCTTTGCAGCGTATTGAAATTTTTCAACTCTTGTGGTTTTCAACTGAAAATGTTTCCTGGTTTTTATTTAGGCACTGCCTATTTAGATTAATGTGATTCATGCAAAATTATTTCTCAGATTTTACGAGCTTCATGACTACGGATTATAGTATAACCTCTGCAATATAGGTTTTCTGTTGTGGTGGGGAAAATGGGATTTAGAAAGAATTGGTTTTGTACTGCAGTATTAGAGAAAAGTTTTATGAACAGAAAAATGATTATTGGCATAGCTAGTTGCTTTTTGACAGTCAGAAAAATCATCCGTCATAGATGATCATGGAAAAAAAATGTCAAATGATCATCCCAGCGACAGTATAGTTATAGTTTTGCTTGAACAGGATTTTGGCATGTATAACCCTTCAACTCACAAGATAGCTTAAAGTGTCGAGTTGCAGCCATGGAAAAGACACCTTTAAGTGCAGGTAAGATAGGATTTTAGTAAATTCCAACTTTTAGATTAGACTATTAATTGTTTCCTATTTATTGGTTGCTTGTATTCGTTTAATAGTTAAAATAGAAAATGGGATTTTCTATAGTTTCTGGTAAGAAATGTCTCAGGTATATCCAGCTGATCGTTTGTGATTGGTTAAAATCTACATGTACTTTCGGCTTAGTTTAATGAGAAACTGAAGTAATTCATTTTATAATACTTTATGTAGTAGCTATGAACTTTTTCCGGTTTACCTGGTATGAATTTTATGAAAGAAAATCTCACTGAATAGTTAATAGATTTTTTTTTTTTTTAATCAAGATATATGGTTGATGCTCAATGGGGCTCTTTGTAAATCTCTTAATTGAGATCTGACCCAAAATGTAGATAATTAGCATTTAAAGTTTCAGCAACAGAAAGTTTAGTGACTGATAAGAGCTTGGTAAACTGAATTGTGTAACAGATCAGTCAAGAATTAGTAGATGTTAATTTTGTATTGAATATTGTCTTAGTGTAGAGAATTATCAAAGTTTAGGAAATTGTGAGAAACCTTTTATTTGCTGATAACTGATCTTTTTGTACCAAAAAAACTTAATAAATGTATTTTTATTTTTTTTTAGTTTGGTTGGTCTTGCCTGCAGAAGTACTGAAAGTAAAAATTTGTGATAATCCCTGGTGAGTATCATTGAATTTTTATTTACAGTTACCTAGAATAAGGAACTGTTTATTAGTCATTCATTTCCCATGTTCCTCTGCTTTTAAAATATTTCATGGGAATTAGTTGCAAAATTTAAATTGTAGCAATCATATGCTTGTTAGTGGGGATTAAGAAATTGTGTGTGTGCCTTCATCTTATCTGCCATTTAAATATTTTGAAATTTTAGGTACTTTTTAAGATTTAAATTCAAACCCAGGTGAGGTTGATCCAAATCATCTATACATCTCTTCTACAAATGTGGTGTAGAAATTGTCATGGCAATTTAATGATTTGTGTAGCTAATTAGATTTAAATGCTGCACTGTTTTGCAAGAGAGTTTTAAGCTTTGCTGCTTCTATTGCTATGACAACAGCTTCTACTTCTCTGAACTAGTTGCATACCTTCTCCAACCCTCTATTTATTCTTGTCTTTTTTAGTTAAGTTTGTAAATGTTAATTTTTTTATATTTTTATTTTATTTTTTGTATTCAAATAATTTGTGCTATATAGTATTTGATCAACATAAGGATTGTTGAGCTAATTGCATCTTTTATATATACAAAGTGTTGGTTGATAAAGTTGATGCTTCTCATTTCCAATGTCTTCATATTCCAGCAAGAGAAGGATCTTGTTTTTACTCAACAAGGCGTACCTGGAGGGATTTAACAGCTGTTACTGCTAGGAATGTGGCAGGTAGAACCAAATCCCAAGACCCAGTCTCTGGTGACAACATTCTCAATAAAATATATAATGGATGTGCTTCTAAACTTTAAATATAAAATATTCATATTCACATTTATAAAAGAAAGTATTGCTGAGAATGTCATCAAATATAACTCAGCAAGTTGCATTATAAATTGTTTTTCTAGTGTTGTTTATTTGTATTCTTACTCGCATATTTAATAAGAGATTTGCATTCAGTTTAGTAAAGAATAACAATGCCTTCGTTTGAGAAGCTGGGATAGTAACTGAAAGTTATTGAAATTACAAGCAATTTGTCTGCCACGTACAGTTGCAAATTTTATTTAGAATAAGACTTCAGCATTTTATAGTCCACTATATAAAATATAGTTTACATTTACTTATTACAAGTTTTTGTTACAAACCATTATTTATTCTGTGGTAATTTACTATATTTTGCAGTAAAGAATTGAAGTGCAGTTTGAATTCCTCTTTTCAACGTTTCTGCAATTTTCTTTTTTAAAAATAACTAATTGATTTTATCCAGATTTTTTTCCCTTTCACTTCTTTTACTGATCATTAAACTGGCTATTCTGAGGCTTTTAGTCGATTATATCAACCACAGTACTTTTTCTGGTACTTATATCACCTTCAACCAGAGTCAACCAACAGTAAGGGAAGCAACCGAGACAGTTTCATTCATTGTTTCTACATTTGTGTTTCCATGCTGGTTGCACAGGTTTTTTTGAGGCAGTATTTTATGGCCAGATGCCCTTCTTGACACCAACCATACTTAAAGTATGGGAATTATATCACTGGTCCTCACCCAACGAACCGGAACTATTTGTATGGAGTACATAAACAAAAACGTGACCGGCTGCCAAAGCAATAAAGTGACAAGCAGTGGACAGCACACACGTATATGATGGGCTTCCTTTCAGTTACTGCCTACCAATTTCCCTCAGAAGACACTTGCCCGAGATGTGATGCCGTGGGATAGATCCTGGAACGACATAGTTACAAAGTAAACTTCTTAACCGCATAGCCGCCTATTTATCCCTACCAAATTTTATTTTATTCAAGGTTTCACAACATTTATGTATGGTGCTACATAGTGAGATTGAATCCGAACCCATGTGGTTGCGAACTTCATAACTACACAGCTATGCCTGCAACATAGGCCGTTACTAGTCATTTGTTGTTAAATTACAAAGTTGATTATTAGAACCAGTAATTTGCTCTGCATTTAACCCCTCCCCACTTTTAAGTGATAGTTGAGTGAATTCAGTAATTATATAGTATATGGCTTTCGGTTATTTCGAAAGCCTTTATGGTATGGCATATATACTGATGATTCTTGTGAATTTTGTTTTTCATTTAAATAATTAATGGTTATCTTCTGGTCTGGAAAGCTTATAACTACTCTATGGTATTTACTTTATACTCCAGATATGTCTGGTGTTTTACCGTTTTTCTGTGGTATCTTTACAAATAATAGATTTATAGAAAAAAATGTTAAAATGCTTAATGAATTTGTTAATTTGTTGATTTACATTTTGTCTAGGAGTTTCTTGGTAAACCTTGCTGTGATATCTAAAGACTTACGCAAATTCATCGCATCCAACTGAAATCAATTTGGCAATATTGAGCATTATATAAGGTAATTGTCTGTAACTATGTAAAGTGTTGTCCTAATTTTGATTTTTGTATTTAATGATCTTGAATTTTTTGATCAGTTTTAAATATATGTAAATGCCTAGAATTTCAATGAGAATTGTCTGGACAGATTTCCATTGTCTTCATTTAATATTGGTTCAGAAATTACTTCATTGGTAGTGATAAATATTAGTTTCAAAGAATGATTCTATGGATATTCCCTCCATTGCACACTTTTTTTTTTTTTTTATTACTCTCTGAATATAGAGATGAAACTCGGTGTTTGTGCAAATCAATTTCTGGAATTTTGGCTGCAGTTCTTATATTTTGACATTAAATTTAAATTTATATTTTGACATTATTTTATGTGCTGTTTAAATAAACTTTTTCTTTTGACTCTAGCTGAATGATTGTTGAAGCAGAGGTTTCTATTCATGCTGAAGGCAGTATTGAGTGTACATAAAAAGTTTTTAACAAAATAAAAAATCTGGCTATTTTTCTACATGTGTCTTGAATGTTAATTTATTTCATTTAACTCTTATACATGGTTCTAATTCTGGAAGAATTTTGTTGATGCTGATATTCCATATCCAGTTGTAGGAGTGGTTTGAATTTAATTTCTTTTTGTTTGCATTCCCATGTGGTGGTTCTGCAATAAGCACCAATAAATAGGATGCTTTGTTAGTGAGAGGATTAGTAAAATATTTGCCTCTTCCATGGACAACTTTGCTGGTATATATTTCATTTTACCCATTGCAGTTGGCTTTTTACAGCTGGAACCCTTTATTATTCATCACAATACAAGCAGACATAACCCGTTTTTCCTGTTAGGTAATTTGGAGCGAATAATGGCACTTTATTTGGCTTGAACTTAATATTTTACATCAGTGATGGCCAACATAGTCCAGTTTTCTGAGCACTCTGGTGACATTTATAATGTGAAAAAGATATACTTGTCACTTTCTAGACTGGTAAACTGACTTTTGCATTGAATCATGCTTTTATATAAATTTAACTAAATATTATTTAATAAAGTTACTAGTAATTCATTTTATTTTCAATTATTTTGAATGGTGGTCCATGGCCATCAGTTTTACATAACACAAACCCATGCAGAAATTTTCTGTATAGTTGATTCCGTTTATCCAAGTACATAATTCTCAGCCGAAGGGAAGTAGTCACGGTTCTAGGACAGCATTCTTCACCATATGAGATGTCATCTGGTGTACCACAGGGATCTGTTCTTGGTCCTCTTTTGTTTGTGGCATATATTAATGACATAGATGCCAACTTACGGAATGCCACGGTACTAAAATATGCAGACGATATCAAGCTGT
>JAOPJM010001971.1:8614014-8626103 GCA_027124095.1 Muusoctopus leioderma | reverse complement strand
CAGCTTCGTGGGTTAACCTTTTTATTTGTTTAAAGAAATTTATTTTTGGTGCGTTTGCCGTATCCATAGTGTTAACAATTAACACTAAAAGAAAAAGGTTGCAGGGGCCCACCTGAAGCCTAGGGGCCCACCAAAAGCTGGGGCCCTTAGGCTTCAGCCTAGTCAGCCTTGAGGATAATACGGCCCTGCAAGCAGGGCCTTATGATGATGAAGTTTATTACTGATGGACAGGTAACATAGATGATAAATGGGGCACATAGTGAATACTCAGTTGACTCCAGTATAATTATAGAAACTCATTTTATTTACTTTAGAAGGACTAAAGTTGACCCCAGTTAGATTTGAACTTGAAAACATACCATGATGTATACGATTTAGTTCTCTACATTATAAGACAAGTTTTAAGCCAAATAAGGGATATAAATATCTATAATTACTACGAGATAAATGAGGGTTGATAATATTATTTTCAATTTTATTTTAATATCTTTGTCTTCTTTCTGCATTCCTTATTTAGCAATATTTCCAACCAATAATAAAATATCAGTTTTGCACAAGTAAGATGTTTTCTTGCATTGATGTTGCGAAAAATAAAATATAAATTGAACTGGATTTGAATGTAGTATGTAGCCTACAGTAAAAACAAAAAATTTATTTGAGTTGAATTACTAATTTATCTCGACATTTTCAAAACCCATAGCTGTTTATTTTTATTTTTTTTATATACATATTGAAATCAATATCACATTATTTCTAAGTCTCTTCAAATTTCACATACTCCCAAAAATTATTTTGTTTCTTAGCCAAGTAGATCTAGTGACGAGCCATGTAATCTAATTTTAAATTTAGTAGTATCCATTTCAATGTGAAAAAAAGAAATTCTAGGTTGCAATTTATAAAAAGCAAAAGAAAAAAACTTCTTTTCAAATTATGATTTTTAAAGAACAAACAATTTAGAATGAAATAGCCTTTTGAAAATATACAAAAATAAGGAATAAAAATATATTAAAAGAATGATCTCTAATAACTTTACACAAGCAGGCTTCATGAAGAGCTTAGGATTTAAAATAAGTTGTTTTTAAATAATTCTAACAATAAAACATAAATAGAATTAATTTATAAAATTTATTAAAGTTGAATAAAGTTTCCTATCTGTTTCCATAGAACATAAAATGTAAGGAAATAATTCCTTGAAACTATAATTGTTAAGATTCTTTACATATTGACATACAGAAGGTATTGAACTAAGTAGTGCATTTCTATTTGTCTACATTTTTTTTTTTTTTCCACCCTTTTATCTATCTCACTACTTTCCCCTCTACCATTCTCAAGACATGTTCTGTATTGTTAATAATGCACAATACACAATTTCTCAAAATTCAGCTATCAATCCATTCCAGATATAGTAGTAATAGTAGTATTAATGTAGCAACAAGAAGATAAATCTAGGAACACAGTATCATCATCATCATCATTTTACATCCACTGTCCATGCTGGTATGGATTGGACATGTGATTTTGGTCCTAGTCATTTACTATTTAGAGTCACCACTCTCCTAGATGAGTCGGCAGCCCTCCTATCGCTCATACATTTTATTTGGCTTGGTTTCTACGGATGGATGCCCTTTCTACCATCAACCACTTTACAGTGTACTGGGTGCATTTTATCATGGCACTAATACTTGAAAGGTCATCATGTCCACAACACAACTAACGGGTCCTCTCTACCCTATGTTGTCTCCATTCAATCATCAACCACTTTACAGAGTACACTGGGTGCATGCCATTGTGGCACCAACACCAGAAAGGTTGCCATGTCCATGACACAACTAAAGAGTCCTCCCTACCCTATGTTGTCTTCATTTGATTGCCAACCACTTTACAGAGTGTATTGTATAAGAGTTAGAATGCATCTGAACTGATGTGTGTTGGAAACACTAACTTGAAAGGCATGGAGAATGTGGGATCATACAAAAGTTAAAAGTTAATCAAACACACAGCAGTAGATATATCAACACCTGTGGCAGGGAGAGGTATAGCTTTTCAAATTGTGAAACAGTCTGTTATAAAAGAAAAAAAAATGCAGGATCTTGTTGATGAGGAAACTATTCAAAATAAGAAGGTACATGTTATCAGGTATAAGGGAAGGAAAGGTGCAGACAAGAGTCACTTTAAGAAACTACCAAACAAAGATTATGATTTGGAGAAGAATAACTTAATCACAATGCACACAGCAGAATAATTAAATGTAGGGATTAGAGAAAAAGTTCAACAAAAGAATGATACACAAGAGGCAGGTGTGGAGAGTGGACAAGCAATTAATGGTAGGTAGTCAGTGAAAACTCCTCAAAGAATCTGAGATGCTGAAAATGTTAAAATTATCTAATATCATGTTGAGCATTCATTTAGCTAATCTGACTGTGCAGGAAAGGGTAATTCTTGTTAACAAGCACAACAGCCATCATTAACTAAGATAAGGATAAATTGAAGAGTATCTAAGTTAATGGAGCAAGTGATTCAGAATGAGAATGTGGTTCAGACCATGGGGAAAGCTAATACAAAATAAGATAGTACAGAAAAGTAAAAATGAATAGAATGAAATTTGCACAATGAGTTTACTATATTCAGTGTAAGAGAGCTCCTAGAGATTTAGTACGAAACAACCTATTTTGCATTTGTTGAGAGCAGCTTATACTAGTTTTCCAAATTCTGTAGTAGTGTGGTGGGCAATAGAGAAGCTATGTAGAGTGGGAGTTGTTTAGTCTATGTATGAGGGTATTAGAAATGTCTAGATAAGCATTATGTTCAATGAGGGATTTATGATACATTTAAGTATCGAAATATCTCTTCCCCCTATCCTTTTAATCTAGCCCTTGGAGTAATTATAAAAGTGCTGATGATGCTTTTGACAGCCTCTGTATGCAAATGATTTATTTCTCAAATAACAGACTCAATCCAAAATATGTTCCACTATTATGTTAATTAGTTGAGCTTTTGAATTTTAGATTGCATTCGGAAGAACATCATCCACCTAATTGATAAACACTCATATATGGTTGCTCAACTTGCTAGAAATAGCAGTCAAATCTCCCTATCATCTTAAATAAGGAAAAGACACATTGAATAATGTAGTCCTAGATATACTCCTAAATAGACAGAGTGGTCATAGCTGGAATGCCTTTGGTTATAGTACTCAATCTGGGTTGACCTGGGGGTAAAAAAACAACAATCACTCTGCAAAAAAAAAAAAAAAAGCAATAAACATTACATTACAGTCCTTCATTCCAAAACTGCAACAATGTAGAATGTATTTCCCCTCTATGTTATTGTATAAGATGAACCTGAAGACTATAGACTGAATACAAAGGAATTGTAGGGTTTTTTTCACTAAAAATAATGCATCTAACACCTATTTCTAGATTTGGAGCTAGTATCTTAATATCTAGAGTTTGAGGTGGATTGAAGAAAATAGAGAACTGCAGACCTTGAAAGCAACAAATAGATTATGTCTCTCTCCAACCCTCTCTCTCTGAGACTTAAGCAGTTAAATCATAGGATATGCAACAATTGGTGAGGAATGAGTACAGCATGAAATTTTAAATGTTCAATTTCAAAATTATAAACATGTTAAGAACAAATTAGTCGGGAATGTGTTTGGTTATTAAAAGAATCAGACAAAATGTCCAAGAGAGATGACTGCTCTAGTATAGATATTGTAAAGCAAATGGATGAGAGACGATGTGGCAAGAATGTCCATATGGCAGTAGAAGGTACTTGAAGTAGAGATAACCCAAAGCATACTTAGGATGAACAGATCATAGAAGGCAACACTTCTCAGGTCATGTCAGAAATGAAATGCATGGAGAATGCAGATGTGTGGCCATTCAATTCATAGAAGCAGGAAAAATCAAATGTTAAACATCAATTCTTTTGTTTTATTTTTAATAATTTTCCAAACAATGTAATGAACAATATTTGACTTCACTATAAGGAATTTAGTGTAGCCTTATCAGAATAAATCAGGTTTTTATACGGAGGTGATTTTTTTTTAAAAATTCCATAAATACAATTGCTATTTCCCATTTGCTATTTAATTAATTAAATACTTTATTTTAGGCAGGATTGCGGATGCAGCAAATTAAAACTGAGTGAACTTTTAACAATACATTTCTGTTCATACTTCTTATTCAATATGAAATAGTAGTAATGACTATCTATTTATAGTTGCTTGAGGATTTGCTTTTACAAACGTTTTCTCACGAAAAAGAGATGATTTCTTAAGCATGTTTAAAGTAACTGTTATATTTCTTCATGTTGTTGTTGTTGATGTTCACCTGAGATCAACCCTGACCTATGATCAAAGGCATTCCAGTTGTGACCATCCCATCTTTTTAGGGGTATGTAGGACTACATTAAATAATGTGTCCTTTGCTTATTTAAGACAGTAGAATGTGATTTGAGAGAGATTTGGCTGCAATTTCTAGCAGATCAAATGATGATATAGAGGCTCTCACGTTGGCATTTGTTAATTTTTAAGCAGATTTTGAATCTTTGACAAAAATCAAGGAAACTCAACCACTTATAAGAGTTAAATATATTTATAGTACAGTCAAGTCTGAAAGTTAATGCTTCAGGGTTTTTGTTTCAGATTAAACATTGCCGACACTATAAAGGGAAATTAATTATCAGATTATGACATATGAGGTAGAAACTGAATAGTTTAAAAGGTATTTTCTTTAGATACCTTTGGCCTTTTGATGAAAAAATAATAATCAAATAAATCAATTATTCTAATTATATTTATATACTTAGAATACTTTATATATTTATATACTTTATATATTTATATACTTATTTATATACTTTATGTTACAATTCTGTATATATGAAAAATTTCGTTATTTTCTTAATAAGTCTGTAAGTTCTGTTTTAAGCAAATACGATGGACACTTTCCAGCAGAGAAAAAAAGATTTGAATAATATTCAATTATTGTAAAAATAAATTTCTTTCCAAATATAGGAATATTTATCTGTAATGAACTATATTGAATAAAATTAATTGCATCACAAACTGTTCAAAATTTCTCACACAGGAGGAGTGTCAAAAATATCGCAATTAATCCTCTTATCTTTTCAGTCTATATATCTCAATATATTGATCTTTAAATCTTACTAGAAAATTGATCAATTACAACATAAAAGTCCATATACTACACTTCTAAATTATAAGCAAAGTTTCCTGAGTACTTTTGTTATTTATCTGAATGATAAGTAATTTTTTTCAGCTTTTAAATAGAAAAATTTCCTCAGCAGTGAAGTGAATTTCTTAAAATGAAACACAAATAAAATAATGGGCTGCATAAAAAAATACTAAAGAAATTAAATGCACTATTAGCAAAATTCCTGCACTAGTATATATACTAAGACAAGTCTCTTTTTAAAATAATTGCAGACATGCAGTTGTTAAGAGTTTAAAGAACTAGACCTGTTTATCAGAAAACTTGAACTATAGTGATTATGATGGTACATATATGTGATGTTTGTGATTACTAATTTTACATTTAAGGATGAAGTTTTTGAGTCATTTATACTTTTACTTAAAGAATGATGGATATTAAGATGCAGTTATTTTCTAAGTTTTCCTTCACCTCTTAACCTCTTCCAGTGTGTCCATCAGATGAAACATGTCATTGATATACCATTTGTAAATAAATTAATTACTGCTGTAAATGCATTAAGTTTAATTTTCCATTGAGAGTGTTATATATCTTAATTCTTATTGATTTTAATAAAGAAAAATGATAGATGTGTAGAAAAAGAATAAGAATACATACATACATATATATATATATATATATATATATATAACATCTATTTGCTTTCCAGTCAAGCACAAATTAGAGCGATATTTATATATATGTATTGTTGCAATAAGTACTTTTACAGACAGATGCTGCTAAACATTAAGTAACAGTTGGACCCATTTTCATTGACTAAGAGAAATAGATTCATGTGCATAGTTTGGAAGTATAGTAATAAAATATCTTTAATTTAAATTTAATATAAAAATGATCTTTTTTTCTGGAAAATTGTATTGGTAATCAAATATAAAATCATCTAAAAATAAATGTTCATGAAACAACTTAAACATTTTGTGAAACAAATATTTTATTCTTAATTATATATAAAATAAATGTTTCATACCTAGACATTGCTTAAATTAATAGGTTATAACATAAAATTTAAAGAGAATTTTAATCATTTTTCTTTTATTTAAAAACTTGAATGCATTTTGAAGAACAATTGATGAAAACTCAAGCAGACAAGAAAGATACCAGAAGACTATAATAAGCTATATAATCTATAAAGAAAAGTCATTAAATTTTGTCTAAGTTTCTGAGATGAGGAATTATCGTCATTACACTCTGGTTTATTCAGACTAGTGTCCTCATCCAGGTTGCTATGGTCACACAATGTTTCAGCCATTGTTATTGTATCGTCGTTCGGTGACCTTCTTCAGGTACCCTGTCCTATTAGGTGATGTTCTCATAATTTTGAACTGAACCCTTTATTCAAACCATGAGGGTAGATTGAATAAAGGGTTCGGTACAAAATTCCCGAGAACATCACCTAATAGGACAGGGCACCTGAAGATGACCAGAGGGTACAGTGGCCGAAACGTTGTGATCATAGCAACCAGGATGAGGACACTAGTTTGAATAAACCAGTGAGTAAAAGTCATTAATGTCACAGAAAATTTACATATACAAGACACAATCATAAATAACAAAATGTATATGCACTAAAATGGCTACAATATCAATCTCCATCCAAATCCCTAATAATAAAAACCTGTCAAAATGAAAGATCATCACTATCTACCTTGTGTGTTTGTACTTTTGTTCTCAAACTTTTCAACATTACTTTTTTGAGCCAACAATCCTTGAATTAAGATTAAATATGGTAAATGCAAAAGCCAAACTAGAAAAGTCAGTTCAAAGAGGAAGATGTAAAATGTGCAGCGGTATGCAATGGGGAAGAAACCACAGAACATGTGAAAGGATTAACAAAGTGGTGGGGCACAACATAAAAGAGAGAAAAACACAGAAACACAGGGTAACATCAACAATCCAGAATGGCTAAGAGCAGCAGTAAAAATAATAAAACAAATTGATGAAATAAAGAGATATATGTAGAAAAGAAAACAAAACTGTTAAAATGCCTTGCACTCATTTGGTGTGCTCACTAGAGAGAGTGGAATGGGGGCAATGACAAAATCAATCAATCAATGACAAAATCAATCAATCAATGACAAAATCAATCAATCAAGTGACCTTCTATATAGTTGTCCAACCTTTGGCAGAATTTAAACTTAAAACTCGGAGAGAGAGAGAGAGAAAGATGAATGGTATAATGTTTTTAGTGTGTGATACACTACAGTCTCAGCCATGTCAGATCTAAATAAATATTTAAAAGACATTATATACCTATATAGGTACATACATGTATATGTAATGTAATATGATGTGTCCTATGCAAACCTATACAGTAGATCACATTAACATGATTTTAGTAACTACATTATGCAATGCCTGTCTTCATTAAGAATCATATGTAAATCAACAGGTGGTATCAACAGGTGGTAGGGACAGACTGACTGTAGAGGTTAATCATTAATCATATATTTATGAAAGGTTGATTGCTTTAAAAATAAATGTTGATTTTGAATAGCTCTATCTATATAATATTAGTTTATTTTTGCATTGAACATTTTTTTTAATGAAATGATAATGATACCTCTTCCAAAGATTGCCTAGTTAATTGCTTAACATGAGTTCTCAAGTGTGTAAAATTGTTTCCATATTATTAAAGCAGCTTGATAAAATGTTTATGTCTGTCCAATGTAATATATATATTTTCATTTTTGCACTTTTGTCACAATGTTTATTACACTTGACAAGATATATCTTTTTATTTTTGTAGTATTTTATTATATTATATTCATTACTATAGTCTATGTGTTTTACAGTATTTTATACTATAGTTAGTATATGGCTGCAGCATGGCTGAATGCTTAAGAAGCTCACTTTGCAATCACGAGGTCTCGGGTTCAATCTCACTGCATAGCATTTTGGGCAAGTGTCTTTACCATGGCCTCAGGTTGGCCCAAGCCTCGTGAGTGAACATGGGTGGACAGAAGCTGTATGGAAGCCCATCGGATGGATTGTACCTGTAATTCAAAGGTCCAGCTTTAACACACTGTGTCACGGTGATTCGACCTGAGAATTATGTTAAGGGTACACATGTCTGTAGAATGCTGAGCCACCTACACTCTTTAATTCAATGAGTAGTTTGTTCTGTTGATCAAACAATGGGACACTCATCATTGACACTGATGGAGAATCCATCATCATCATGAAATAGTTAAATATTCTATTATCACCAGTTTTTTCAGAAACCAAATTCTACCCTATCCTATTATCTGAGTTGTTAATCAATGTGAAATCAGATATGTGATTTATTAAATTTTCCAGAATACACAGAATTATTGATGGGGAAGGGATCACAGGGTGACAATAAATTTGAACACAAAACAGGTATTTAGGTTAATGCAATATTCAAAATAGCTTTTTTAGTTTTTCACCTGGAAATGGAACATGACCTTAGAAGAGAATGGGATTTTGAAGTTATGTAATATGTCAAGGAATTCATAAGTGATTTTATTATATAATTTCTTGATACGGGCTGTTTTATATTATCAAACTGATTCTTCAATTATATTATTAATGTTGATAATACAGAATTATGTTTCTTTAACTGTGTATAGTAAAGGCAAACATTAAAACAAGAAACTTGTAGTATATTATTAGTAGTTCATATATTTATATACATGATAGTTCTATTAATAAAAACATTTGGAGTATTTTACATACATTTATTGAGAAAATATGTATTGTTAGTACATTTTCAAGAATGCACGATACACTTACAAATCAATATCTTGCTTACCATATATGTCCTCTGTGATGTAGGCATGTGCCTCTAGAATATGTAAATCATGAGACTGTTTTTTGCTTAGTGTGGAATTTTCCCCATTTAAAGTACTATCTTTAAATATAATCATGTAAACATACATATATATATATGTATGCATTTGTTTTTCAATAGTTTCTTTGTAATAATTATATTAGAACATTATGCAAAACCCATCCTAAAAACATACAACTACAACGACAAAGCAATTCAGTTAAAATTGTAATGATAAAAATGAAGAAAAGAGCAAGGATCCAATCATTATCAACCAACATGGATTTATCATCAAAATTTGAGCATCTTCATTATAAAATAAATAGCATAAACTATTTTCTTGGTAAGACCAGAATAGTTTATCTTGTATATGAATATGTCAAAGAAGATAAATAGCTTTCCGTTTATATTAAAAAGAAAAAAATTGTAACAACTTAAATCAACAGTATGCTATCTCATGTCTTTATAATTATTTATATTCATTGATTTAAAGTCATGAATATCTAATATGTTCACGTATTTCATTCATATTTTGCATCCTGCTAAAACCATGAAATTTCTGATGATGACTTGTCTAACTATCAACTTGTAAATGCAACTCGAGAAAATATAACAAAAAGAAAAGAAAGTTAGATTCCCATGACAAACAATAAACATATGTTTATCTGATACTTCTGTCAACACATTTGCAAAGAAAATCACTGTGATGAAACAAAATATTCATATGCTTTTCTTCTTTGAAAGTTTACAAACACTGTCAATAAATACTTGTTTCACATTGATGAAATATTGAGTACGAAAGGGAAAGCTTATGAGTTGTAACAGAAATATAGAAAATTTTTATTTCTTTTTTAAATTTCATCTCCAAAGGAAATCAACTAGAAATATTTGTGTTGTAGAAGTATGTCATCATTATGAAACCAACACATATTTACTACCCAAATAGAACATAAGGTGAATGCAGTATTAGTGTCACATTAACTATATCTCTGTATGATTCAATACTTTATAGACTTTCATTTTCAAAGCAATACACATCACTTAGATTGTACTACACATTTAGAGAACTTAATTAATCAAATTATTGATATAGCACCCTGATGCTAGATGCTAGATATTTGTTGTAGTGGGACACATAATCTTCTCCTCTAATCTTAAAATAGGAGTAATGGACCAGTGAAAGCCATGAAAAAGTCATAAAACAAACAAAATTTTCCTCAGTATTATTTCTGGCATGGGACTGTTGATAAGACTATTGATGACAACTTTTGGGACATGAATTGATAATGAAATCAATCTAATTTCATTATAAACTGATTATAATCTAATAGTGGTACATGTAGCAAACACAAAAATAAATTCATGGAGAAGTTGGTAAAACTGAAGAAAACTTTGAAATGGAAAAAGGTGTAAGTCTCAGTAGAATTTTGTGGAATATATGGCTGTTAACATAAAATAGCTTAAAACATAACCGATGTATGGCAAATTATTCAGACTCCCTTTGCTACTAAGCTTAACAGAATAATATGGAGCTCAATATAGGCAAATATAAGCTTTACTAAACAAGGTGGATTAAGAAATATAGCATTATATAGTAACAAGCAATGTATAAGTAATCCAGACAAACACCGTATATTCTCACGTACAAGTCACAATGGTAAATAAGTTGCACCCCCATTTTACATACAACATTCTTGACTCGCATACTTGACTCGCATATAAGTGGCAGGTCATGTTTATTAATACTGAATATATATATACTTGGATGACATTTCCATCAAAATATTCAAACGAAACATATTTCTAACTAACCTACATGTAAACATAACCTTTGTAGCTCTAAATGAATTAAACCTATGTGATATAAATCAAAACTAGTATACCATTCTCAGGTTGTATTCACCATTCAACGAAACATGTATTGAGTTTGCTACAAGCCGGAAGAGGGACTGAAAGCGAGGCTGAGCTTTATATTGCTTCTGTCACATGATAGCTGAAAGAGTCAATTAGTCTTTTGGAGTGAGAATTATATAAGCACTACAAAGAAGGGAGGCTACTTTAGCTCTATAATGCCAGGTGTTATGTTAATGAACTCTTAATTCTCTATATTCAATAATTTTATTTTATTTATTTAATCACATGCAACTACACATTTCATTAAAATTCCTCACATGCAGTAACAAAATATGTAACACACTCTGGCTAGCTACACACCATCTCTCCTCTGTATTTTATATCAATTACATTTTCTGGTGTAAAACCAGTGTTTGGAAGCATAACAAGGGTAGCAAATTACATATCAACAATATATAGACAATACACTGTGCTGGTCTGCTTTACTTCCGTATGGAGTGAAAATAATGTAATAATGCATGGTAAAAATATTTAACTGCTTTCCTGTCTTATCAATAAGGGAGTCAAACAGGGTTTTTTTTTACCTACAGTAAATTATGGGATTCAGAAAATATCATTAAATTTTGATTATTGACTAATAAATGAAGGGGTGTGTGCTATTATGGTATGAAGTTAAATGATAAAAACAATATTTTATGGACTGCTATTTACATTGTACTACATCTCTTTTGTAAAGAGGATTTTATAGGTCCAGTAGATAAGTCACATGCTAGTTTTCACGTCGTTTTTTTTGTGGGAAAAATTGCGACTTATACACAAGTATATGCAGTAGGTAGATTCTGAGAATTTTTACAAGAAAGCTGAAATAGTATCTATGAAGATGGAAAAAGAGTACTTTTGAATACTCTTGTGCTATAAATCCATCAATCAATAAGAATAATATAAAATAGCTATAAATTCAGAATCCTAAGTTGCCAAAAAAGAATAAAATAAGGAAATATCAAAAACTGTTTTCAAGTCTATAATAACCCCATTACTACAATACCAGATTTTCAAAACAGTAAAATCCCAAACTGGCTATTTTCATTGACTGGCCTGAAAAAGAAGAAAACTGAAAACAAAATAACCTTTTGTATAGGCGCAGATGGCTGTGTGGTTAAGGAGTTCGCTTCGCAACCACATGGTTTCGGGTTCAGTCCCACTGCGTG
>JAOPJM010001971.1:8544762-8555373 GCA_027124095.1 Muusoctopus leioderma | reverse complement strand
CCAAATTGCAATTTTTAAGGCTTTGTAACTTTTTTATTATTAATTTGTACATATATTGAATATGATTTCCGTAAATAACATGCGATACTACATCGAAGTTGAGTAATGAAAAGAAATTAGCGATCAGTAAAACAAAAGGAAAAGATCCAAATTTGCCTTTAGCATAACCTGAAGTTTTTTTTTGGTTTTTTTATTTAGACAATGATATACGTTTTTAAGTACTGAATAGCGGTCGAAAGTTCTCCTTTTTCTGAAAAAGTTTCGGCTGCTACGAATTTTTTGACAGATCAGTCGAAAGAAGATTTGTTGTTTAGCCCCAGTTCATCTATTATCGAGTAGACACATGAACAGAGGTATTCCAGCCATGCAGGGCCGGCGCTATCCATTAGGCAAACTACCCATTAGGACTAGGACAAATGTGTCCTTTACTAAGGCGGCGATGTGTGATTTGAGGGCGATTTGACTCATATCTCTAGCAGGTTGAGCGACCACGTAGTGGCTCCCTCGTTGGCTTGAGATGTGGCTGTTATTTCTAACATGTGGTCGAGCGACTGCATAGAGGTTTCCTTTATTGGCTCGAACCAAATAAATGATTTGTTTCGGCTAAAAGTGAATAGACATTTAAATTAAATTGATACAGAAAGAAAATAAATGATTGAATTAAATATGTACAGAAAAATCAATAAAAATATATATACTAGAATAAATAAAAAAAAACCCAATTAGAGACGATTGAATGGGTTATGTACTAAAAAAATATACTTGCAAGCAGTAAAATAAATAATAATAAAAGATGTTTGAATGAAGCATATTTGAGGGAAAACTTTTATAAGCGATGAATGAAAATATGTACTGAAAGAAAACAAGCATGCTCTGAGAAAAAAAAAGAACAATATAGGAAAGGGGGGTGGGGGAAATGGTAATATTAATTAATATATATGAAATATAATGTAAAATTCATTTACGCTACATATATTCCAGAAATACAATTAATTCTCCAAGTGATTGTTTTGGCGAAATATGAACGACTCAACTGGGACTTCAACAAGTTACTATTACTGTACAAACGATGGTGTGTATAGCACCTTCAGGGTAAAAGAAAAAGGCGAATTTTCGACACTATTCTGTATTTATTAACCTTAAATACATTATGTAAGGGATAGACTCATTGGTTTTACATTTGAAGCTAGATTTTTTCCCTTGGCTAAAATATATTTTAGCAGCGTGGCACCTTTCTAGTGTTTGATTGCTTTTCTTTTGTCACGGCCGGAACCTCAATATGTTTTCATATACGAAAAGAAAGTTAAACAAAGGAGTATATTAAAAGGGATGCAAGGACTGTGTGTTATGAACCGCAATGTTTTCATATATGGAAAAGTGTATTAAAAGGGATGCAAGGACTATTCGTGTTATTTGGAGGAGAAGAAAAAAAGAACAATTAACTTTAACACAGAGAGCCCTTGCATCTCTTATAATATATACTTTTCATATATGAAAACATGCTAAGGTTCATATTGGTAATACAAAGAGCCATTGTATCCCTTTTAACATACTCCTTGTTCATATATGTAAACATGTTGAGATGCATAACACACAGAAAGCCCCTACATCTAATATACTCCTTTTTCATATATGAAAACATGCTGAGATTCATAAAATAAATAATAGCCGTTGCATCTCTATTAACATACTCCTTTTTCATAACACAAACAGCTCTTCAGTCCCTTTTAATATATATATATATGATAACATGTTGAGCTTCATAACAACAAACAATCATTACATCCCTTCTAATATACAACTGACGTATCTCGGGTGATGTTTGTGAGGGTGCTTGGCTATTCCAGCACCTCAGTCTCGCTATCACCCGCGGTAATGCCGTGAGTGTTTTGGGGTTGCCGTAAAAACTTTTAGAAGTCAACCCCAGCATTCTCTGTTGTAGTGTGTGGACTTGAGGAAGGGAGCATGTATATCGTTTCCTTCTATTATTTATTTATTCATTTAATTTGTTTTATTTTGGAAAATACTATTTATGTTAAAGGTATTTCAACAATATATTATGTGTCATTGGTTAAAAATAAATATTTCTCCCTTTTCATATATGAAAATATGCTGAGGTTCATAATACAAACAGCTCCTGCATCCCTTTTAATATACTCATCTTTTATATATAAAAACATACACAGGCCATCCCTTTTAATATACTCATCTTTTATATATAAAAACATACTCAGGCCATGACAAAAGAATAACAAACGAAAACCTGAAAGATACTGAAGATTTTACGCCGCTAAAATATATTTTAACATTTTCATTACCGAAAAATATAGCTGAAAAGTTGAAGTTCTACCCCGAGCCTACATGGCTTATCCCGGTTCCATGTGACGTTCAGCGAGCCGAGAGTGCAAGACTTCCCCCTGAACGTCGCAGGGTTAATATATATAAAAACATGTTGACGTTCATAACACAACCGCCCTTGCATCCCTTTTAATGTGTTTTAATATACTCCTTTTTCATATATGAAAACATGCTACGGTTCATAGTACAAACAGCTCATGCATCTCTAAATAGACTCATTTTTCATATATGAAAACATACCGAGGTTCTGGCCAGGAGGAAAAAAAAAACTTGAAAGGTAACACTGAAGATTTTACGCCACAAAAATATATTTTAACAGTTTCCTTATCCAAAATATATATCTGGTGTGTCTTTTATTGTCCCTAGATAGAGTACTGAGAAGTTAGTTAACCTTCAACTTAAGTAATATTCAAGTTCAGTGTTAGACTAAATAAGTATCGCTAATATCTTCAAAGTATTTTCCACCATTATCGTTGGTTTTAGACAAAGTCTGCTCCGACATAACTTTAGTACACTCCCACGACATTTTTTACTCATAACTTCCTCAATGATGTATATTTTTTATGGAATTTTACAGAGATACGTTTCCGAAGGTATAAATTACGATTTTGTTGAAAAAAAATTCTAAAGTAAGATTATGCCGTCATCTTTTATATTGAGTAGACCTATATATAATCAATAACATTCAGGTATCGTGTAGCTAATACTGTCGTCTTAGACAGGCCAGTGCAAAGCTGGTAATAGGCCCAGGCCACATGTGAAATTTAGGCACCATTTCAGCTGAGAAGTGGCCTAGGCAAGGTGTGAAATATTATCAGCATTTCAAACTACTTATCAAGTATTTTAGTAATCAGTGCTAAATACATATGATTTATGTATGGGCTACGGGTATATACATCATGTACAAGTAGTGTACATGATGTACTTACATGTAACAGAATAGAGTAAAAGAACTAGAAGGATTTATTTTTAAAAAAGGTAATTCGGTACTTTCCTGTTATCGACGGCCAATTTTGTTTTTACTAAAGGGTTAGGGTAAGTTAGGATTAGATTATGGCTAGTAAAAAAAAATTGGCTGTCGATAACAGGAGAGTACCGGTAATTCTTTACCAAATGATATCCCTCACCCCTTTTCCTAACAAGGGCCTCCTCAAAATCGTTGGCCCATGCCAACTGGTCAACCTGGACCCCACTCTGCTCGGGCCTGTTTGGTTATATCCTATTTGCAAGTCGTTAAAAGCAAAAGAAACGTCGATGACAGTGTGGAACAGAGTGAGATTTAAGGGAAATTTGGTTACTATTTCTAGCAAATCGAGAGTCCACGTACAGGTACTCTCGTTGGTTGGGTCCGATTATTTGTTGTTTGTGACCAGGTCAGCCCTGGTTGAGCAAACTTATTATCAAAGGCGCTCCATCCATGTCCATGACGCCTTTTTGTATGTGTAGGACTTCATTATCTCATGTGGGATCTGTTTTTCATTTTTTTTTTTAAGGCTGCTGGGTGTGATTTGGGGGAGATTTGGTAGCTATTTCAGGCAGGTGAAGCGACCACGTTGGGGTTCCCTCGTTAGCTTGGCTAGATATTTGTTTATGATGTTAATGAAGATACATAGTTTAATTGGACATTCAAATAGAGAATCAAATGTTTCTGCTTGAAACAACTATATCGTCGTCTGTTTCTGAAGGGTCGATAAGAATAAAATAATGTACTGCAGTTTCAAATTGTATATTGCATATAAAAAAAAATTAATTAATTAATCTGGAAGTTTGTTTGGTTAAAATGCAGTATAGGGTCATAAACTAACACATGAATGCGCATGCGTTGTTTTGCGCCGGAAGTGATTGAAAGTGATTTGAAAACAATGAGAACACTGAAATGAATCGTCGTGAACGTACATACATATATTTCAAAAACAAAATACAAATAACCTTATACTGCATGATAACCGTTTGTTTTTTTTAAAGATTTAGACGAATTCATTAACCACTTAAGGAATTTGCCCGAATTATCTCGGACTCCACATGTTCAATTTTTACTAGTTTTTTATAATAAATAAGATGGTTAAGTGGTTAAAATTATTTTAGTTACAAATATTAAACAGCGTTCCTTGAGATTAATATCCAATTGAAAAGAATTTATGAAAAGATTTTACCTGGAAATTCGAGGAATAGAAGTTTTTAAAGCAAATGTATTAAAAGGAACTACTTGGTCACCATTTACATTGACATTGCATTCATGTTTAACTCTTGAAAGATACCAGTCATTAATTAATTCCTTTCTAAGTTGACGAACAGCGCTGCAGACGTCTTCTGTCGTCATTGTCGTCTGTTCTATTGGGCATGCGCACTCGGGCCTTTAACTAATATACGCCGTCAATGAGCAAGCCTCTAACCCAGGGGTTGGGAACCCCTCGGGGAGAGTGAAATTTTGCCCGCATTCAAATTTGAAACCGTCGGCTGACGAAGTCGGATCTTTTCCGTTTGTTTCACTGATCGCTGATTTTTTTTTTTGCTTTAATCTCCTTTCAGTCTGGACAGGCGTGTCCCAGATTATCATAGCTGTTTCATTGCCATATACCAGGCTTGATGTATGCTTAAACCACTTATTTTCAAAGTGTCGTCATATTGCCCAATAGCATATCTGCCAACCTGGTCGTACCTGTGGATAATATCTGTCTTTGCAAGGACTGTGCAGCCAGACATGATGTGGTCAGTTGTACCTTTGTGCTGATTGCATAGTCTGCAGTTGATGTTAGATTATTGTTTCATTGCTTTAGGGGGGGGGGGTTGTGGCTAGACATTAATCTTGTGCAGCTAAAATCAAACCATCCATTGTTGCCTTTAGTCCAGAACTTTTGAGCCATTGTCGGCTTTCATACTGGCTTATTTCTCCCACTATCGAGTCTTGCATGATATTGGCCAGGGAGAAGTTTGTCTCTCTATTTTTATCTTTAATATTTTTTTTTAAATTTCGTTTTGATATTTTCTTGGGGGGGGGGGGGTATATTTTCTGTGGTTTTTTCTTTTTCTAAATCTTTATACTTCCTGTAATTAGATTCTAGTTTGTGATGGCAGAGGTGGCATTACTCTATAATATGTTTGTGTCTTTTGGTTCGACTTTATCTTTGATTTCTTTAGGGTCATTACAAAAATGTTTGAGTGACTTAATCAATTTTACCAACTTCCCTTACAGGCATAATACTTAAAGAAAAAAAATGTTATTAAATCAGTCTAAGATATATCTCCAATAAGCAGCTACTGAATTGGAAACTATGATTTTAGTGTCTCCCAAAACCTTTAGTAGTTTTTTAAAAAATCTTCCAGCCCACAAAGTTTCACTAATATTGTCTACTGCTAAAATATGCAAATCAATAAGTTGTCTGTACCAACATTAGAATCAATGAAGGTAATCTAATTTAGTTTAATAATATTATCTATATCAAAATATATAAATCTGTAAATAAATAGTCAGTGCAAGCATTAGTATTTGAAAATATTTAACACTCTTAAAATTTCTTTTTTTTATTCTACAACACATACTGTTCTGTGTTTATATAAGTATCTTTATTGGTGACTAAGTTGTTAGCACAGCCTTTCTCAAAGAGTTCTGTAATATAATGTAACCTCATTATAGGTGAGGTTATAATGTAGTTTCATTATTACTGAGTGCTGTAGAGAAAGGTAAATCTACAACCCAATTTATATTTACTGTTATGACTTGTAATTATTCAACTTTATTTATACTAGCCTTATACCTGTTATACAGATGGAGAAAATTAAATATGAACAGAGTGTCAGAGAGAGTGTGAGTGAGTGAGAGAATATCTTTTACCGTCAGGCCATCTGACATGAAGTCAAGTAACACTCTCACAAATTCTAATTAAAGGTGGAAATATGTGATTTTTATAATAGACACTAAGCTAAAAGCAAGATGTCTAAAAACAATTGGCAAAAAAAGAAAGTGGTTTGATTAGATGAAAATAGTCACATACTGTTCTGTTTATATAAGTATCTTTATTGGTGACTAAGTTATTAACACAGCCTTTCTCAAAGAATTCTGTAATATGATGTAATCATTATAGGTGAGGTTATAATGTAGCCTTATTATAACTGAGTGCTGTAGGGAAAGGTAAAGCTGCAATCCAATTTACATTTACTGTTATAACTTGTAATTATTCAACTTTATTTATACTAGCCTAATACCTGCCCTACAGATGGAGAACATTAAATGTGAACAGAAATTCTTGTTTCACACCTTAATTGAATATTCAGATGACTTAAGTTGCATTATTAGTACACGGCAACCCTATGATCAAAATAACATGATGAGACATTTTTAGTGTGACTGTTATTTGTCTTTTATATCAACATCATACTATATAAAGAAAAAAAAATACTACATATGAAATTTTATTTATGATACAATATTCTAATCTAATGTGTACCTCTACAGAATTTCTGCATACAGTATTCTCTGCAAAAAATCCATTTTCTTTCTTCGTTTTTGCCATAATGCTAAGTCCACTGGGATTTCCTCAGGACAGAATTTAGTCAGGGAAAAGGCAAAGCAAGAAATTCATTCATTCTTGCATTTTTAAAGCTTAAGAGTGACAAAGGATTGTCTAACTTGGTAGAAGAAATACTACACGGTATTTTTATTCAAACGTATTGTTTTTTTTGGTTTTCTCATTGATATTTACATCTTTCATCGATGACCTCACACACACGCACATACATACATATATCTACAGAGAAGTAAATATGACATGTTTATATGTCTACTATAGTAGGTTTACATATATTATATCATACCTTGATACTTGTGTGGACTGAGTTCCCCTTTGACAGGTCACTGATATTAAGTAAAGTGTTAAACACTTATAGTATGCAAATTAGTATCTCCAGTTCTCTGAAGCTACTAGATTTGATGTGTATATAAATAGATTAGCTACATGTCTCTCTGGGATTGGTCATTTGATGTAAACACCTCTGATGAGAGCCCAATAAGGGTCGAAAATCGATTAAGGCTGTTCATCATTTTTTCAATCTACAGAGAAGTGAATATGACATGCTTATATGTCTACTATCATAGGTTTACATATATATATATATATATATGTGTGTGTGTGTGTATTGTTGTATTTTGGGAGGGTCATTTTGCCAAAAAAATAGAAACACATGCTCTGGTTGTAGCCCACTTCTTATTGTTGTTAACTTACTAATCAGTATGTCAGAAATGTTTCACCACACTCCTGTGGCCTTCTCAATGTCTGTTCAATCTCCAACTGATATTTTCTTTCTTGTGTTTGTTATGTTGTCAAGCATCATTCATAATGTTGTCAAGCATGTGTGTTTGTTGCATGTTACTGCTTTGTTTTCATTGTGTCGATTTTTTTTGCTGGTGCCAACATAAGAACGTGTGTGTGTGTGTGTGCGTGTTCGAGCATGTGTGTGTATGTGGTTTGTGTGTATTTGTGGTTTGTGTGTGTGTGTTTGTTGAGTTTAGTTGATCAAAATTTTAATTTTAATGTTATTTCATCCTCATTCTTGTATTACTGTGGTGGTGGGTGGTCATGTTAGGGTGTTGTTACTCCACACATTCACTATATAGAAAGAATGAATGGAATAACAACACCCCCACCAACACGACCACCCACCACTACAGTAATACAAGAGCAAGGATAAAATAAGATTAAAATTAAAATTTAGATCAATTAAAGTCAACCACCACACACACATACATATACATACACAGACACACACAAACCACATACACGCACACACAGTCACACAACATACAAACTATTCACACACACACACATAAACCACATACATACACACACATTTGTATGTTGGCATAGCAAAAATACAATCGGACACAATGAAAACAAAACATTAGCATGACAACAAACACACATGCTTGACAACATATGAATGACACTTGACAACATAACAAACACAAGAAAGTCAGATGGAGATTGAGCAATCATCAAGGACACAGTAGTGTGGTGAACATTTTCTGACAAAGTAGCTAACAACAATAAAGAAGAAGATAACAACCAGTGCTTTTGTTTCTATTTTATTGGCAAAATGACCCTCCCAACACCTTATTGACTATAGTCAGAATGCACAATTTGGCAGTAAGAATATACATGTGCAATAACTTACTAAATAGTAAAGAGACAACACTGGAAGCAAATGATAGTCAGGAATAAAATGAAAGAGAAAATATACCTGATTTATCTGTACCTGTAAAATCCAAATGATTTATTTGTAAAAATTTTTAGTTAAGATCCAGAAAGTGAAAGACAAAGATTACAAAGGATAGTAATGTGTAATGCTTATTTGAAAATTAAAGAAAGAAATGTTCTGCCTTTTCTATTCATACTCATCACACTAAATGATTAAAGCTATTACAGCTCACCATATTTTTGTTTGTTAAATATATGTAAATAAACTACAGGTCATTTGAGATAGCCATCACATTCAAAATATATAAATCAACAGTTGAATATCATTTGCCCAAATTGTCTTCTGTTTAAGTTAAATGTAAGACAGCATGTTAAAAAAATGAATCAGATGAGTTGTCAATCCTTCAAGACTCAGGATGGCCACTTTAGTTTGAAAAATTCTACATATAAAGGGAACTAATCAAGACGGTTTTCATACAATGGCCAGTTGTTGAGTAATCATGGTCCACGAATGCACACAAAGATTTCTTCAATTCTATTCAGATTAGATTCTAGTTAGATGCTTAAATTCTACTATTGAATATTGTATGTTTTCTAAATTTTGTTAAAAAATTGTATAAAGCCTGAGTAACATTCATGAACTAGAGTTACCACTGATATATATCATCATCATCGTTTTTACGTCCGTTTTTCCATGCTAGCATGGGTTGGACGGAGAGAGTTATTGAGGCAGAATTTTTACAGTCGGATGCTCTTCCTGTCACCAACACTGATCACCAAATGGCCGGACGTCTGTTTATTAGGAAACAGAAACAAACGCTCACCGTTCGGTGTCAGTGATAAAGAGAGAGAGAGACAGTTACGAAGTTATAAGTTACATATATATATATATAAAATTAATAACACAGTGATGAGATCAGTACATTAATATATATATTGTAGTAAAGGGTAACTACAATTTGAATAAAGTACTCAATACATTAAGTTGAGATAAAATATTTATTTATAAAATATTTATTTATAAAATATTTATTTATTATTCATAATAGACTCAAACAGATCTAGATGTGTTCCATTCTTGTGAATTCGTTGGTGAGTCAAAATATTTATTTATAAAATATTCATAATAGACTTAAACAGATCTAGATGTGTTCCATTCTTGTGAATTCGTTGGTGAGTCAATGAATTCACAAGAATGAAACACATCTAGATCTGTTTGAGTCTATTATGAATAATAAACAAATATATATATATGTGTGTGCGTGTATGTGTACAGTACAGCACTCATGTATGTGAGTATGTATGTATGTGCATACCAGGGTGTGTATGTGTTTGTAGGATGAATGTATGTATGTGTGTGTGAGTGTAGTGAATGTATGCATGTACAGTAATTACAGAACAGTACTTATGTATGTATATAAGTACATATAAAGGGGCTGTATGTATACGTTGTTGTTGTTTAGACCCTGTTCATCTCTGATAGAACAGACCCGTGATGAAAAATATTTCAGCCATGACCATCCCGTTTGCCTCCTTCCAATTTCAAGATGGCAGAGTGTGATTTGAGGGAAATTTGGCTGCTGTTTCTAGCAGATAGAGTGATCATGTAGAGGCTCGCTCATTGGCTCATGATGGGTGTGTGTGTGTATATATATAGTGTGTGTGTGCGTGTGTGTGCATGTGTGTGTGTGCGTGTGTGTGTGTGCACAAACAGTATCCACAGTGCAGCATTTATAAATGTATATATATATATATATATATATATATATAGGAGTTGGATGTGTATATAGAATGAATGTGTATGTGTGTGCATATGAATTTATGCATGTGCACTATTTCCAAATACATTAATTCTGTATGTATATATTTATCTTATGCATTATGCATGTATGGAATGAGTGTTTATAGCCAAGAGTCTTACCAAATGCCACTGTGTTACAGTTGGGGATGTATGTGTGTCCATGTATCTCTAGTGCCTTACAGTAATTCTTTCCGGCCCGCTATGCTCTGAGTTCAAACCCCGCCGAGGCCAACTTTGCCTTTCATCCATCTGGGGTCGATA
>JAOPJM010001971.1:8500993-8512498 GCA_027124095.1 Muusoctopus leioderma | reverse complement strand
TATGCGTATATATGTTTGTATATGCTATAATGCAAATAAAATATACATATTCTTCTCCCTCTTTTCAATTTTGTTAACAAATATTTTTATTTGGACTCTTCTATATGAACATTATTGTAATTGAGTTTGAAAAATGATTTTTTGTTATAGGCTTAGAGAAGTTGATAGAAGCTTCTCTCACAGTTGTTGACCTGAAGAAACAGCTGGTAGTGAAAGAGAAAGAACTTACATTGGCTACTGAGAAAGCTGAAATGGTCTTGAAAGAAGTTACCCAGAAAGCAAGGGCCACAGAACAAAGCAAAGACAATGTGCAGAAGGTTAAAGATATTGCTCAGCAAATAGTAGATAGAATTGCTACAGATAAAAACATTGCTATGGAAAAACTAGAAGCTGCTCGTCCAGCCCTGGAAGAAGCGGAGGCGGCTTTAAACACAATACGCCCATCTGATATTGCTACTGTTAGAAAACTTGGCCGACCTCCTCATCTGATTATGCGGATCATGGATTGTGTGCTGATACTCTTCCGTAAGAAACTAGACCAAGTTGCGGTGGACTCGGAAAAACCAGGATTCTTCAAACCATCGTGGGGAGAAACATTAAAGGTAATGTTTATTATTCTCATTTTCTTTTCGTTTATTTTGTTGAAGTTATTTATTCCTGTGAATGATATATAATCTTTTATTTGTCACCAACCACACTTGTGTTACCTGTACTGTAGAGTGGTGCTAAGCTCTAGACATGTTTGTAATGTGCTTTCGATTGCCAGTTTAATGAATGCTTTTGCTTAACTTGCTCCTCTTATCTTTCTTTCCAGCTGAGACAGTTGACACCTCTCACTTGCAGTGAGTTCTTCATATTTCTTGGAATGTGACACAAGTGAAACTGAAGACCCAAGCTTCATTGATAAGCCTGCTCTATTTATTTAGTTATTTACCAAACTATGATTGATATCATCACACAACACATTTTTACAATAATCCCTTAGTATTTTTCTCCTGTTTAATTTCTTCAGGTTTAACAGATAGAGTTCCCTCTCGTAAAGGATTAGTGCTATCGAAAGAGTGAAATTACTTGAAATAAAATAAATCTGCAGCAAATGTGTGTAAACTTAATGTTTCTTTTGAGTTGGTGTCAAAAATAATCATTTCTTAGATTGGCACAAAGGACACACATTTTGGGTACTTGACGAGTACTTATTTTATCTCAGATCCTAGAAAGGGTGTAAAGCAAAGATGAACTCAGATCATAAAGGGACATAAGTAAATACCATAAGGCATTTCCCCTCAAATTTATTCATGGGGCCTGCGCTGGACCAAAATGATGTGAGGAACCATAAAAGTGAAGTGTGCAGAAAATATTTTTACTTTTGAGACGAAAGATAGTTGATTATTGTCTGAAACTTCCAAAATCTGTGCATGGCATTGAAACTATACTGGGCGGCATAAGTGTTTTGTGTGAGGGGCCGTGCAGCTTAGAGGGAACACTGCCACCAGGGCCAAATTAAACAATAAACAAAATAAGCACGTGCTTAGAGTCCCAAGGGAAGAGGGCACCACCTGTTTTTTTTTGGGGGGGGGGGTCCAGTGCTGGATTTACCATAGTACAAATGGTAAATTATAACAGTTTAAAAAAGAAAAATTAATTAAAAAAAGGGTACTTTCCTGTTATCGACAGCCAATTTTCTTTTACTAACCCTAAACCTAACTTAATCTAATCCTAACCCTAACCCAACCCTAACCCTAACTTAATCTAACCCTAACTCTAACCCTAATCTAACCCTAATCCTAACCCTAACCCTAACTTAAGCTAATCCTTTAGTTAAAACAAAACTGGCTGTCGATAACAGGAAAGTACCAAAAAAAGTGTTGAAAAT
The DNA here is from genome assembly GCA_027124095.1 of Muusoctopus leioderma. Classification (NCBI taxonomy): domain Eukaryota; kingdom Metazoa; phylum Mollusca; class Cephalopoda; order Octopoda; family Octopodidae; genus Muusoctopus; species Muusoctopus leioderma. The sequence goes on along the minus strand of JAOPJM010001971.1, from coordinate 8,510,625 downwards.
GTGCATGTTTTCCTGTTATAAGTAAATACTTTGCTTATATTGCCTACTTAGTGTTAAATAAATTAAATAAAATTAAAAAAATAGGTTATATTTAATATAGTTGTGGTGTCTGGCCTGGAAGAAAATGAATTTTTTAATCTATTATTTCATATTCAGCACTTATTAGGGTTGAATGTCTTGTCAGTTAGACAATGGAAAAGTCAAGAGGGCACCATTATTGGGCTCTGTTTAGGGCATCAGTTGGCATTAATCCAGCACTGACTGCCACTGAATAATTATCTGTTTATTGTTCAAAATGTTTTGGATAATTTCCTCAATTTTTACTCTTTCTTTTTTATGTTAAGTTGATGAGTGGTGCCGGTCTACTGCAAAGTCTAATGTCCTTTCCAAAAGATTCCATAAACGATGAAACGGTTGAACTATTACAACCCTATTTAAAGATGGAAGACTATAATTTAGAAGTGGCGAAAAAGGTATGTGGAAATGTTGCTGGGTTACTGTCTTGGACCAAAGCAATGGCATATTTCTTTGAAATTAACAAGGAAGTGCTTCCTCTCAAGGTTAGTTTTTCATATCTTTCTTACTTTTTTTCTTTTTACTTATCTTCTGTTAGTCTGATGAAGTGTCTGAAGTAATGGTAAATGGATATAGTGGCCAATAGTAGAGCAAAACTATTTCAGTTAACCCTTTCATTACCATATTTATAATGAAATACTCTGCCTATGATTTTCAATTGATTTTGAAAATAATGAAGAATTTGGAGGAATTTAGTAAAATAACTAACTTTCTCGTTATTAAGTTGGTGTTTGGAACATAACTTAACAAAAAGTCCTTACATAAAATTATAATAGAAGGTTTAAATTTCAATATGAACACTTTAAAACAAATGGTTTTTATCATAGAAACAGGCGGGGTTGGTATCAAAAGGGTTAAGGTTGCTGATCGAGTAACTCATCTTTCTACTAATTCTCATCCTGTCACTGTTGTTGTCCCCTCTTGTACAAAACTGAAGGTACAGAAATTGAAAAAACTTGTACATTAGAGAAGGCTTAAATATTTACTATTCAACCTATGAAAATAATTTAAGGCTGTGTGGTTAAGAAGTTCCCTTCATAACCACATGGTTCCAGGCTCTATCCCACTGTGTGGTACCTTGGGCAAGTATCTTCTACTATAGCATTGGGCTGACCAATGTCATGTGAGTGAAATTGGTAGACGAAAACTGGAAGCCTGTTGTATATATGTGTGCATGTGTGTGTATATATATATATATATATATATATATATATGTATGTATGTGTGTGCATATGTGTTTGTTTCTCTCCACCTAATTTTCATTGTTGACATCTCCTAAACAACTGGTGCATGTTGTTTATGTTCTCCATAAACAATACATACCGCTGTTTGATGGGTAAAGATCGGTGTAAAAACTACCTTACTTAAAAAAAAATTAGTAAGGGTTGGCATCAGGAAGGGTATCCGGCCGTAGTATACTGCCTCAAAAACTCATCCAACCCATGCCGGCATGAACAACAACAACTATTGATACTCTACTGTTGTGAGCATGCTAAATAAATGTAGGCCAAAGAAGTCTTAGTAGGGGATGGTAAGATAGTTAGAAAGTTGGGAATCAAAAATGTTATAGTTTGGGATCATGATGCTTTTATGTGACTGTGTTGTAGAGACAGGTAACTATTTATCAAGAGTTCCTGTCTTTCCTTTTTGTCATACAGAAAATAGAGAGACAGAGACAGACAGACATGAGTCATTGTCATCATCATTTTACGTCTGCTTTCCATGTTAGCTTGGGTTGGACGGGGGATTTCGGTCCAAGTCAGTTCTTATTCAGAGTCACCACTCTTCCAGACGGGTCTGGGGACCACATCTCGCTCGAGCATTTCATTTAGCTTGGTTTCTACGGCTGGATGCTCTTCCTAACACCAACAACTTTTCAGAGTGAACTGGGTGCATTTTATCATGGCACCAACACTAGAGAGGTTGTCATGTCCACGACACAACTAAAGTGATCTTTTATAATGAGAGAAAGTCTCACTTAAAATGTTTGGATAAGCCAGAAAACTCCAGATAATTCTTTTATCCTCAGTAAATAGAATGAAAAATATAATACACTAAAAAAAAAAAAACCTCAAAAATCTTTGGTTAATTTTTGAAACTGAAAAATACAATCATGTTTTTTAAAAGTGCTTGCCTTAAACAAGGAGCTTGTGTACATGTGTGTGTGTGTGTGTGTGTGTGTGTCTGCACATGCATGTGTGCATTTGTGTGTGTGTGTGTGTGTGTGTGTGTGTCTGCACATGTGTGTGTGTTAGTTACAATATCTGGCTAAGTTATGCAAACAATGAATAGACATAAAATCTCTGATGGAGAAGGAAAATGTTGATCATTTTGATCAGGTACACTGAGTTTTGCATAAATGGCCAGAAGCTGTGGACAGACTGTGTTGTTATATGACAAGTGAACTATCATCATAGGAAACTTTTCTGTTTTTCTTTCAACCATAGAATACGAATCCTGAATTTTTCTTTTTTTTTTGCCTTTTATTCACAACTAAATATTTTTTATTTATTTATTTTGTTTTTTGGTGGTTGAAATTTTTTTTTAGCTGTATCTGTTGTCTGTAAACATTATTAATGAAGCCCTCTCTATTTGAATTGGTTATTGTTGCTATAGCAACAAACAAGGAAATTACAAGCAATATTTCACTTCAACTAATACATTCTGTTAGATTTATCAGTTATCATTGAGAGAGAGGGGGAGGGAGATATCTACAATTATTTGTCTATGCTAGAACAGAATGGACAGTATTGTTGTCTCAGATTTTTGTCAATAAGTAGAAGTAAGTTTCCGTCTTGAGAAGAGAGAGAGACAATGCTATGCATCTCCAAAGGGCAAGTCAGAGAATGCGTTTTCTGGAGACCACGAATTGTCTTATCTGGTTGCAAGAACCTCATTGCAACCAAATAATTTCTGTTTATCTCTCAACTCTTGTGAATTTGACCGTGAGAAGTGTATATCAATATATATAAATAAATGAAAAATAAAATTTATAGTTGTTTTACAAAAACCAGTTTCAATTCACGATTATTTTAGAATTTAATTGAAACACATTTTAGTTAGAAATATAGTAACGAAAGGTTAAATTACTTGACCAGGGACGCAGCAGTCTCCTCTGTATATATGTACATCTTTTAGCATCACCAGTCTTCGCACATTTCTTAACTATTAGCAAATGAACACTTTTCATGCCACTAGATTTTAGACACCTTTGAATAGAGCTGTAGGAGATAGAGAGCACCTTTGAAGCCTGCCGTATTGAACTATGTGGATTTTGTTGAAAATGAATGGTAACAGATGGCTGTGTTTCACTGAGACTATTTGTCCTTCCAGATCCAGGCAGGTCTTCAACTGAGCCTGTAGCTTTAAATCGCTTGAAAGTTTCGCGAATGGTGACATGGTTAGCAGGGATCCAATTTATTTCTTGTTTCAGTGTTATATTGTGCCATTTTTAGGACAATGAATTTTCTCTCATCTTTTGATAATGCTATTTTTTTTAAATATATAAAACTATATATATCAAGAGATATTCACAACAAAATAGCAAAGATAGTATTAAAAATATATAAAAACAAAATTGTAACAAAATAAAAAAATATAAATTTTATATATCATTCAAATACTAAAAGGTTTTCAGAATCACCCTGTATATGTTAGTGACTTAAAATGGTCCAGTTTATTAAACTATTCTATAAATATTTACAAGAGTACCAAAACAGTGTGGGTTACGAATAAATAAATATATGGAATCAAATCCGCATCTGTTTAGTCTCACTGTGAGATTAGGCCCATTAGAACATTTTTGACAGCTTGAAATAAAGTTTGAAATGACCAGTCTCACTGTCTTTACAGCTCATTAGGGCTCGCTTACCTCCCTCTCCCAAGATAACAAGATAAAGTAGCTGAAGGCTACTTATTGAAATCTAAACAAAATCTGGTGCCACTATAGCATACAATCTTCCTCAGTATAGTTGAACTAAAATGAAAGTAAAATAAAAATCCGAAATGGAAACAATCGAATTACGAAATGTACTTAAGTTTCTGTATATATGCTGCTACAATTTTAGTTACGTTTCAATAACCTGTTATAATAGTAAATAACATAAAGGCGTTTCAGTTGTGACCATCCAGTTAGCAAACGATATCTAATTATTCAGAAGTCCCTTTAGCATTATAATGATATATAAAATGTTTATATTTTATTTTGTTACAATTTTGTTTTTATATGGATTTTAGACACCTTTGAATAGAGGCTGTAGGAGATAGAGAGCACCTTTGAAGCCTACTGTATTGAACTGTGTGGATTTTGTTGAAAATGAATGGTAACAGATGGCTGTGTTTCACTGAGACTATTTGTCCTTCCATACCTAGGCAGGTCTTCAACTTAGCCTGTAGCTTTAAATCACTTGAAAGTTTCATGAATGGTGACATGGCTAGGGAGTGTTCTGATTTATTTCTTGTTTCAGCATTATTTTGTGCCATTTTTAGAACAATGATAATGACATTTTTCTAAAATATATAAAACAATATATATATCAAAAGATATTCACAACAAAATAGGAAAAATAGTATTAAAAATATATAAAAACAAAAAATTGTAACAAAATAAAAAACAAAAAATTTATATATCATTCAAATGCTAAAGGGACTTCTACAGCACCCTGCATATTATATATAATACTTATTACGGTGAAAACCACATTCAGTCAATATATTGTTTATGAGCCAATGAAGGAATGTTTACATAGTTGCTCAACTTGCTAGAAATAGCTGCCAAATCTAACCCTAACTGTAACTTTAAGGTCAGGATACTATTTCTGGTAATATTTTGGGGTGCTACTTTAGCATGTGTTCTACCTCACCGTTGTAGAACTAAGATGAAAGTAAAATGAAATATAAGTACATTTCGTAATTCTGTCGTTTCTGTTTCGGGTTTTTTTAATTATTTTACTTTCATTTTATATAATGGTATGGTGCCAGTTAGATGGACTGACTGAGGCATATGAAATTGTGTCCTGCTGAAAACACAGAGTAAGCCCAGCTGTTGTTGTTTAGCCCCAGGTCAGTCCTGGAACGAGCAAGCCTATGATCAAAGGCATTCTAGCCATGACCATCCAGTCATATCTGGCATAGTTTACCTCAGACTACATTATCCATGCAATATGTCCTTCCATTTTTTCCAAAGACGTGTAGGTTGTGATTTGTGGGAGATTTTGTTGCTGTTTCTAGTAGGTCAAATGCCAATGTACAGGCGCCCTCATTGGGTCGTTAGTGGATTTCTACTCAAGAACTTTGAACTGATAGAATATCCACTTTGCCATTTTGCTTCTACATCTGCAAAAACACATCTGGGAAAAGTTAATTCTTACAGATGATCAACCGATCCCAGGGAAGTCGAGTTGCTAATTCTCTTTACACTACAGAAGTGGGAGTTAAGCATCAGTGATACACATCCTTGTGATTAGTGAAGAATTAATTGCTTTTTTTATTTTTTTAAACTTATATGAAATATAGCGCCATCAATTATCTTGAAATAATTTTATGAATTAGAACAAGTTGTGATATAACAATTTGTAATGTTGCCAGAATTTGGTAGAATTTATAAAAATGTTTTTTTTTTCCAAAATGTTATGAAATAATTTCCTATGATTATTAGCTTCTAGATTTAAGATAATCATAATTATTCAATTATATTTATGTTGGAATATGTCATTTTGTTTGAACTGTTTATTTCTGATACCATGAATGTTTATATGATAATTTTATTATTTTGCTGGCCATATTTTAATAAATATCATGTCTGTATTATATCGATGAAAATATTTTTGTTTTTGTTATTATGTTAGTTATTGATAAAAGTGATGTAGTGGTAGACTTGTTGAACGGGGGGGGGGGCTACTAAATGTATTTTGTAGTATTTAGTTTCGTTCATATATATATATATATATATTCTGGGTTCAAACCTTGATGGGATTGACTTACCGTATATACTTGTGTATAGGTTGACACTTTTCCAGACCAATTTTTAAACGTATAATTTAGGTGTTCGAATATTACACAGGTATTCTTTTGAAAGAATAAAAATTTTAGGCCTAGGCAATGCCTGTAGACTTGGGGTGTATTCGACCCCATAAATATAGGTTTAAAAATAAGTCTCAAAAAGTTGACCTATACACAGTAACTTTTTATCTTTGAAGGGTCAAGACCATGAGAACCAGAAATACAGTTCAATTGACCTCTCGCTGAAAAATGTGTAACTTTGTACACCAATATAAGAAATCTTTATTATTTTGGTTATTATTGGTTTGGTGTTGAGGTCCGTGGCCTAGTGGTTAGGGTGTTGGACTCACGATTGTAAGGTCGTTGGTTCGATTCCCGGACCAGGCAGTGCATTGTATACCTTGAGCAAGGCACTTCATTTCACATTGCTCCAGTCCACTCAGCTGAACATGAGTTAGTGTCACCAGAAAATACAGTGACACTTCTGTCAGGAGTTGCAACCAATAGGTAGTACTCAGCAACGGAAAAACCAATGGAAACGTAGTTTCCTTGGTTCCATTAGGAAGATCTGCTGCGATCTTCTGATTGATCCATTTTTTTTTTAATCGTTTGGAGTAAAGGGCAGTGAAGTAAGAGAAGTAAAGCCTTTCACTACTTAGTTCCATTCCTCTACATTCCAAGTTCAAATCCCTCTAGAGTTGACTGAGCCTTTTATTCCTCTAGGGTTGATAAAATAAGTACCAGTAATATACTTATTATGATTCAGTTGACAATATCCCTCCCCTACACATCTGTGGCATTGTGCCAATGTATATATAATCATTGGTGATGTATTGAAAAATTGATTTTAAGACTGCCGATTTGAGAGTATTGGTAGATGTAGAGCATTACACTAGAGAGAAGACCACAGTGATGACAATAAACATGTGAGGATAATACTGCTCCATATTCTGCTAAATGTCTGTGGCTCTTTAAGAAAGGATTTAGTCAGGTATATCGATTTTTATTTCATTTTATTTTATTTATATTTTCTTTTTTCTTTATTCCTGATATAATGAAGAATATTAGTTATCAGATTGACTTTATTCTGAACAGGAAGCCGTATCAGGTAAAATACAATAATTGCTATCTGTGATATGACATTGATAATTCAGTTTTATTGGCAGCCAATATAGTCTCTGTTAAGGTTGGTTGTGTTGGGGCTGTGATTTTTAATCTATTGTATATCACTCTGTAGCAAAGTTTTCTCGTAGAGTAGTAGGAGATAAACTTCTAGTGAACCAAGTCTGTGACCTTGCTTTGATATCTTGTTGTAGCTATTTCACTTCAATTATGCTGGCTAATTCCTTTGGGAATGGTTTGTGTGCCATTTCCCATTCCTCTTGAAGACAATATGATCGCTCACCTCTGATCAGCAAAAAGTTAAGAAATTTACCCTCTTTATCATTTCTGCTGTGAGAGAGAAATAAATATTTCTTCTTATAATGTCTTTGAATATTTTCTTGTATAAGCAAAATTTTCTTGAGTAACTTGAAAAATCAAATTTGTTGACCAGGAAATAGATATCTTTTAATGTATTTTAATAAACAGCATTTTCACTATATTCTGAAGTGAACATTTTATAGTGATTGCTACCAAAAGATTGCTACCTCTCTCTTCTCTAACTTTGCTGTTGATCAATATTTTAAAACTGATATTGTGTATTGTTGAAGAAACTTCTACACAGTAGCATCCAAATTTTCCTCAATAAACTCGTTGCCACGTTTAAAAAAAGAAGACATTTATTTAAGTGTTAAATCTCAGTACAAAATACTTACCAAAATAACAGTGTAGCCAATGAAATATTTTGTTCAGTCAGAGACCTTTATACTGTAAGTCTGTTCAAGCAGAACTGGACAGAGTTAACACATAGCTACATTGATTTTTATATCAACTATTGTTTTTTTAGTAATAGCTGAAGATTTAATTTCAGTGTTGTATTTTTTGTTGTTGTCATACTAGCACTAACATGGTATCTTGAAGATAGTGGGGTGGGTTTTATAGGAGAGGCTTCATTTGAAATGCATTCATCCAAATTATGACCTGCCTCTAGTTTTCTCTTTTTAATATAACACATTATTTTAATTAAATGTACACATGTAAATATATTAATTACTTTGGGAATGGTTTGTGTGCCATTTCCCATTCCTCTTGAAGACAATATGATCATTCACCTCTAATCACCAAAAAGCTAAGGAATTTACCCTCTTTAACATTTCTACTGTGAGAGAGAAATATCTATTTCCTTTTATCTCTTTCAACATTTTCTTTTATGAACAAAATTTTCTTGAGTTACTTGAAAAATCAAATTTGTGACCAGGAAATAGATATCTCTTAATTTATTTTAATTCCTCGCTACCTTTAAAATAGAAAACACTTACTTTAAGTGTTAAATCTCAGCACAAAATACTTATCAAAACATCAGTGATACCAATGAAATATTTTGTTCAGTCACAGACCTCTATACTGTAAGTCTGTTCAAGCAGAACTGGACAGAGTTAACACATAGCTACATTGATTTTCATATCAACTATTGAATTATTATTTATTTTTTTTGGTAAAAGCTGAAGATTTAATTTTAGTGTTGTATTTTTGTTGTTGTCATACTAGCACTAACATGCTATCTTGAAGATAGCAGGGTGTTGTATGTGTGAGGCATGGTCCTCCGACCCGTCTAGGAGAGTGGTGACTCCATTCACAATTGACGTGGGCCGAAATCACTCGTCCAACCCATGCCAGCATGGAAACCGGACGTAAGATGATGATGATATCACCATCACACAATCATCGTTTTTACATTCGCTTTCCCATGCTGACATGGGTTGGATGGAACTTTTTGGTTTCTGAAACTTTTACTCGAAAATTAACAAACATTGCTAAATGTAAGGGAAATTGTATGTACCGAATATCTTCAAATGAAGATATACAATTCATTCATAATTCATTAAGTCCCTGGTTCTTGTAGCAGTGTATTTACAGAAGCCAAATACATTTCATTGTTTCCGTTTTGTTTTTTAATTTTCTGTATTATAATTTTACTTTCATTTCAATCTCATACGTAAATAGGACTTAACCGTTTTATAATATATATTACGAAGGAAATATGTTTAGTTTTGAATATTTTGATAGAAATTTCACCCAAGCATATGTAAACAGAATTGATAAACACAGCCTGTGACTTATATGGTCAAGTACTGAGCCAAGAATCTTGTTTGTAAAATGGGGCGGTGCGACTTGTAGGCGAGTATACGGTATGTATATATACATGTATGTGTATATATATATATATATATAGTAGTTACAGCGTGGAAGACTCGTATGCCATTCAAAAAACACACAAAACTGTTAATTTTACTTCAGTTTATTGTGGGTGTCAAAATTTTCATTTAGCATTTACAACCTGTTCACTGACAGGAATCCTCTGCAACTGAAAATTAAATAAATAATTTGGAATTTATCTATCTTTTCTTCTTTTTCATCTCTTTCCTCTCCGTCCCTTTTTTTTTTTTTTTTTTTTT
>JAOPJM010001971.1:8346955-8368564 GCA_027124095.1 Muusoctopus leioderma | reverse complement strand
ACGTGGTTCGATCAATAATCTCTAAGACTCGATAAGAAAAAATGAAGTTATAATGTTCAAACAAACATGTTTCTGTAGTATTGAGTGTTGTTTAAAATAAAGTTTGTTTAAGACTCGATAAGAAAAAATGATTATAACTTCATTTTTTCTTATCGAGTCTTAGAGATTATTGATCGAACCACGTCTATATATACAACATGCTTCCTCACAGATTATATTGTCCAATGTATCGTTCTTTATCTAAGATAGTAGGGTCTGATTTAAATGAGATTTGGCTGCTATTTTTAGCAGGTCGAGTGACCATGTAGTGTCTCCCTTGTTGGCTCATGCAGTGGTAGTTTTAGAGTAATGCAAAAATATTGTTTCTTTTCTTGTCTGCTTTTAATAACTCTCAATGTTTGCAAATTATATTTTTTCTAGAATAACTGATGGATATCAAAAGATATATCTGAGGAATTATTGAATAATGGCTGTTCAAATTACATTAATTCTAGGAAGCCAGACATTTAAAAGCATTCAAGAAAATACATTACATTAACTAAAACAATGTGGACTAATGAGGATAATTAGTTGCAATGAAAGATTAACTGGATTTATAAATTAACATCCTTTCCACTGAAAAATATCACCTCAGAATAAAGACCTCTTTAGGTCTTTATTCTGAGGTGATATTTCTCAGGTATGATATAATCAATCAAATGTATTTAAGGGCCTCTGTATCCCTTGTGAGACCATGGATTGGCATCTAGAAATTCTTCTCCAAATCACAGGAATAGGCATTTTTTTTTGTTTTTCCGATTTTTAATGGCAGACCAGTAGTTGCCCATGTATGCAAGTCCCCCTTCTCCACGTCACCGATGTTATCCAAGGGAAAGGCAAGGGTCAATACAGCTTGATACTAGTGTCGTCACAGGTGTTGCCGTCAGAATGCAAAAAGCTGGAACAGATACTGCAAGGCATCTCGTCGACGCCCTAACAATTCCACCATCCTGGATTGGTACTTTATTTATCGACCCCGAAAGGATGAAAGGCAAAGTTGGTCTCGGTGAGATTTGAATTCAGAGTGCAGTAAGGTATTCTATACAACGCTCTAACGACTCAGTCAATTCGCCGCCATAAGTCGACAATTATGTTTAAAAACCTATATGTGAACATTACAACAAATTAACTGTAAAGGTACCAAAGAGTTCCTTAAATCGCATCTACTTAGCGTTGTCAAGACAAAAGAATATATGTAAAATGAGATTATAACACGAGGGTACTGGGTCATTCTTTAAGAGAATCTTCTTAACAGCGACAAAGTGTCAATAATGTAGATTCTTAGGCACAAAACTTTAAATTTAGAGGAGTGATGAGATGGGATTGTTAGACGTTCGTGTTTTCTCAAGGCCATTAGCGACGTAAGTGAAGTGAAATGGCACTAAGGTATTGAAATCGAGTCGAAAAACTAACAATAAATATTTTGGCTAAGCACAGGATTTCCAGATTTACAGGTAAGAGAAATAAAATTGCGCGACGTCCATATGACGTCGAGTTGCAGACCAATATATCTATTAGGACTAGGAACCAGTGGCATACAAGAATGACGCCCATTCTTAACTCTGTGTTAGTCAAAATAAAAGGCTGCACCTATCCAAATGGTCATTACCTATATCTTCTGTTCAAATACTCGACACGTATTGTATCTGGCTGAATATGTACATAATAAAAAAAAAAATGCTAATATTTGTAAAACAAAATGAAAAAAAGACATTTATAAAAAATTTTATTATCTTATAGTTAGTAGTTTCCCTTTGATAATTTCTATGTTAACTGATTAAATATTTTTATGTTAACTGATTAAATATATTTAAAAGAACATATGTAATAAAATAAACCAAAAACATAAGTCAATTTATATCTTTTGCTTACTTCGGGCTTTCCTTTGCCCAGTGGCTTCTCAAGATTAGAAATTCTCTGCTTTCCTCCCGACATGTTGACGGAAATACGGTGTAAATAGAAAATAAATTCCTGATGAAAAATTATTCCACTTGACAATTCTTTCCATAAATGATATTTAACACATGTTCTTTGTCTGTAATAATGAGTGTTTTATTCAAAAACATATTTGTTGATAATATTGTTTTCTTTATTTCCCTTCCATATTATTTATTCAAAGCTCATATACCTACAATATATTATTTCGTTAATTTCTAAACTCTAAGGCGCTCTTTTCGAACTTAAGTATATTTTATGTATTTTGACAGTTTTAATTTCATTTTAAAATGGTGTTACGGACCCAGTCTTTTTTTCTTTGACGGCTATAAAATCAGTGGCCTATACAGACTAGTAAACTAAAATTAAATATTTCCAGACATCCAGTCACCTTCTTTCGCCAATGCAATCGAATCACTAAAAAATGCATCATTCATATCAGGATTTGCACGACAGACCAGGAGAGAATAATCCAATAAATTTCAGAAGAATAAAATTTATTCCAAAATCCGAATGCAACTTTTTAATTTAACTAATTTAACAAAATTGATGAACTTGTATCGAGTGATACCGGATTTACACAAATCTCACGCTATCATCTTAAAAAAAAAAAAAAAGGAAGGATATATTTGATAATATAGTTCTAGATATACTATGCTTGAAAAAAAAAACTGGAAGGTCACGGCTGGAACAGCTTTGATTACAGGTCTACTCGATCAGGGCTGACCTGGGGCTAAACGACAACTTCACTGTATAATAAATGATAATTTCAACAGATATTTACTCTGCCTCGTACCGTGTCTCAGCAGAATCTAGTGGGTTGTCGACTGTTACCTTCAAAACTCTAGCCCCCCGCTAAATCCTATCTCTCACAGCACAGAGTAGTACTTCTCTCTTTTAAAACATCTAATCATAAGATCAATAGCAGTTACATGTTGCATACGGAAAGATGTTTATTTTAATATGCTTCGGTTGTATTTTAAGAATTTATTTTGACTACGTACACAAGCAAATTCTAAATGGGAGGATGTTGAATTGAAACCGTATATTACTGCTACTTATTTTATCGATCCTGGAAGAATGAAAGGAAAAGTTGAACTCCGGCAAGATTTAAACTAAAAATGTAGTCAAGAAATTAAATATTGTATAATGTTTAGCTAGGTGTTTTACTGTTTCTGTTAATTAGTCACAGTAATAATTATAATTATGGGAGAAGGCACAGTCGATTAAATCGACGTTAGTATATTACTGGTACTTATTTTATCAACTCGGAAATGATGAAAGGTAAAGCCGACTACCCCGAAATTTGATTTCGGAACGCAAAGAGACATAACTAAACACTGTCAAATATTTTTTTTATGGCTTAGTCAGAGGAGGAAGGTCAGCGCTTATGACTCTTTTCAGGACCTCCGTGACTAGTGGGTGCTCAGTGCGGAGAGCTGACCCGAATGCTTACAACAGAGTTAATTCCGCTAAAGGTGCCCGAGGGCTAGGTGGTGATGTTAAACCGGGCGACAGATTAAGTTTACCGTCCAGCGCTCTACCAATTCTGCCATCTTCCGCCTCTCGTAATTTTTAGAATGATAATTTTTCATATTGACATGGCACCCCAGATTTTCAAGGAGAGGAGAAATTTGTGACTTCTTTCCCCAAAGCATTAGCAATTTAATATAAGTTAATGATTTCTTTTGACTGGATACAAAGCCAATGTTGTAGAGCAGGGAGTATAGCCAATTAAAGTGATATTCCATTTCTCTGTGAAGAAGAGAAATGGTACTGGTACTTATTTTATTGATCACAGAGAAATGAAATGCTAAGTCAATTCTGGATGGATTTGAATCCAGAACCGGGAGGAATGAAACTAATTGGTGTAATGCATTTAATCCGATGTTCATTTCCACCACTTTTATACAAGTGCCTCAGCAACGCAGTAAACAGCTCGTCAAGCTCATAATCAAAAGTTAATAGACTAAAATATTGCTCACGTTTTCTTGGATCAACAATAGTTACCCCCCTTGGAATAGATGACAGTATTAACTGTTGCAAAATTTAATTAGTAGTTTATGTCTTCGGGGTCAGTGAACGAAACACTAATAGTTGTAGAATTATTAGTGGCTGTTTCTGGAAAAGGAAATATGGGAGGAGAAATATAGGAAATACACCTGGGTGGACAACATCAAGAAATGGACTGGAATGCCAAATGGAAGCCCGGAGAAGACACGCGGACAACAGAAGAAAAAAAAGTGGCGAGCAATTTCAAGCTAACCAACTTTAAAGGATAACAGTTCAGTGTTCAAGGACAACAGGGAAAAATTCCTCTATCTCCCTTGAGTTTTCTGCCGCAGAAGACTGGTGAGATAAGTGACCTGTTAGTCCATCTCACATCTCGTCGAAGCCATAGCGGTGGAAACATTTGGCATCCTGGGCCTCCGAACCATCTCCCTACTCACTTGGATCAGGATGGAGTTGACCATCCGCAAGAATGAGCCCCGTGAGTTGGACAGGCCCTTTCAGCGTATCTCCTTTGCCATCCTCCGGGGAAACGCATTCGCCATTCTGTCTGGTGGGACCATGAGATAAAAACATGGTGAGAATAATGTTTCGCTTGATAGCCACACTTGATAGAAAAACAATAGTTGATAGCAAAGCCATCTTATAGAGAAACATTTGTATTTGGCAAATTTGAAAATTTTGCAAGGGCGGCGTGTGTTGTGACTGTTTCGTCTCAATACAGGATACTCAGCTGGTGGTAGATTCATCGAGGCATCTTCGACAGTTGGCGTTGACTGTGAGACGTTGGTGTGATTATTGGTGTTTGTTGAGACCCTAAATGACGGAAATGCTATCAAAGTTGGCTGTATTTGATAGTGTAGGATATCGTCCTCAATAGTCAATAGCAAACCGAGGAGCGGTGAGCGGTAGTTATTTCCCTTATAGTTAGTTCAATTAGTCTGAACAGATACATTGAAATGGATACGTCAGCAATATTAGTGATGTAGTGGACGCATATGGTTGTGAAGGTGATACTTTTTTGGCTGGTCCTGTATGCGGGTTCTAGTAGCAACCAGAGCGGAGGTGAACTAGGTGGACTCGTTTGGAACATGCAATAGTTGCTGTTCCTCTACACTTATTTCGTGAGGAAAAGACGTAATCATTTCAAGAACAATGTTTGGGGTTTACGAAGCTATTAACGCTGCTGCGATTATTCATGCATCTACACGGCCGATCGATCTGCTAGAATTAGTAGCCAAAATCTCCCTCACACTATTCCCTACTGTCTTAAAATGTTATCGTAACCTTAATTACGTTACGTCCTATACTGCTAATCGGGTCGTCTTTGGGCAGTTTCAGTAGCATATCAGCTTTTTTATGAGAAGAGGTTGCTAGCCCCTCGCTCTCCCCTTCTCTATTTCTGGAGGAAGGGTCGCTGTGAAGCCCCCCCCACACACACACACACGACTCTTCTAGCCTACTTACTGCACAGCGTAGCCAATTCCAAGAGAGAGAGAGAGAGAGAGAGAGAGAGAGAGATAACCCAGTACTTGACTGGTACTTTATCGATCCCATAAGGATGAAAGGCGAAGTTGACCTCGGCGTGATCTGAACTCAGAGTGCTGAGAGCCACAAGTCATTCTATCCGACACTCTAACGACTCTACCAATTCGCTGCCATAAGTCTTAAAAGGAGGAAATATATTTTAAAAAAATAAAAAAAATAAACATCAATTCTAAAAAAAAACTCAAACCACAAATTTATTGTTTTGATTTAATATCTTTATATATCTGGAAAGAAATATAGAGAATATTTATCAACAATACTCTTAAAATAATTAACAATGTTGTCACATAATGTAATAGTTTTTGATTTGTTTTTCGACTGTTTCATACAACTGAATATGTCGCAGAAATCCCGGCAATTGTAGTGATTTGTGGATCTTTTGTTGAAAAAACTTTAAAGTGGTTTCCAGTTTACTATTGAATATATAATACTGAATACTACTGAGAATACATAATAGTAAAGTGGGGTGCTAATATACTTAATGTAGTGAGCCAAAACATTTTAATTAAGTAAAATTACACCCGTGTTGAGGAGAAAAAACCAATATCTTATCAAGAAATACAGGGAGACAGCGCCGAAATTTTAATCAATTAAAATTAATTAAAAATAACAATGCAGTGTGGAATGAGTATGATTTTTGGCAGTATGATGGCAACTCATAACATGTTTCGGTCTTATTATACCTCATCAGCCACTCAATGTTCATTCACTAAAATCCTATTTTATCTCTATTCATTCTAAAATATGGTAGTGACTGTTTGATCATGCCTCGCTGATGAGGTTTAAAAAGACCGAAACATATCCAGATTGTCACCGTACTGCCAAACAATAGACTAATTCCACACTGCATTCTATTTTTAATTAATTTCAATTGATTTAAATTCCGTGGTTGTCTCCACTGCCTTGAACAGAATCACTCATTTAAATAATTATTTTTTCTCTCATCACTAGGGGTGTAAGTTTAATCAATTGAATTTTTTTGGCTTACTGAATCAAGTATATTAGCACCCACTTTACTATTTATTTTTCATGCAACAGGCGTCCCTAGGTATTTTTCCCAGTCGTTCTTTTGAGAATATATGAGAATAGTTTCTGGTTTACTACTCTAGTCTTTAGAAATAAGTTAAATCTAGCTCAGAAAGCTGAGTAATTCGTCATTTATGAAAGTGTCTCTACTATTTACTGCTGTGATATATGTATCTCTATGGTACCTTACTGCTAAGAAGACTGAGTCACTATTATTTTAACCAATGATAGCTGAACTAACAAATTTGTCGGGGTGTGGTGACAATTGTCCGTAGACTGTTCAATGATGTATGCATATAAGTTAAAAGATTACCTTACAAGAAGATCGACACAGGAAATACATATATACAATATATTTATTACGTGGTTCAATATGAACCGTGTAGGACAAGTATCTAAGAGAAGAGATACTGTAGGTGGTTATCAAACCCAATTAAATAGTAGCTTCTTCGTAGAAGTGGCTTCCTCGTAGAAGGTGGTTGCTCCATTCGATGGGACAATTCATGGACACGTCTTGTCAGCTTGCGGTCTGCGATCGAAGAGAGGGTTTAGCAGCAGCAGCGTAAGCTCAACGGTGGCCCCACCTGGTGGTGATTTTACCTCACCACCAGGGGAGACAATTTCACTGCTGAATATCCAAACCTCTCTGGTGAAGGGAGACAACCGCTACAGATCCACTTCGACCAAGAACGGCAGCTCAATAAAGGAAATAGAAGCAAGAGTTGGTCTGGCCTCATGATGAAGCTGAATTTCATATGGAAAAGCAGTTCCATCAGTTTCCCCACGAAGCTCAAACTGTACAAGTCCCTGGTGACTTTGATCTTTCTGTATGGGGGCAAAAACTGGACATTTACACCTGATATGGAACAGAGAATCCAGGTACTTGAGCACAAGTGCTTCAGAAGGCTGCTACACATCTCATACACAGAGCACAAGACAAACAGCTTTGTCAAGTAGCAAGTCACTAAATATGCTGGCAGGCAGGGAGCACTCCTTGCTGCTGTGAAAAGATGAAATCTCACCTGGTACAGACATGTATCGTGCCATGACTCCCTGTCGAAAACCATTCTCAAGGGCACAGATGAAGGATGGCAAAGAAGAGGTAGACAAAGAAAATCCTGGTCCGACAACCTCAAGAACTGGACAAGTCTCAACACTGTTACCTTCTGTGTGTGTATGACAGAGGACAGGGATCAGTGGCAATTGATGACTGCGAGAGCCAGGGCAGTCTTAAGGGTATTTGAGACCCCCAGCAAAAGCAATGTACTAGGGCGCCCTAACCTTCTCGCCCCCCAACACATTAAAATTTTCCAACTTGAATCTTGGAGCCCCTAAAATCGAGGGGTCCCCAGTAACTGCCAAGTGTGCCTGTGTGATAAGATGGCCCTGGCTAGAGCATCTGGGGTGGCACTCCAATGACTGGCTGCACCAGTCATGGAAAGATGATGATGATGATGTGCAGAGATAACACAGTATTACATGATTCAATGGAAAAGCAGGAATTGATAGTTTCTCTTTTGAAGTGAATTGCTATATTTATTGTGTTATATTGATGGTTTTATTATTTACTGATGGTTTACTGAAAACTTAGAGGATGTCTTTTTTGAGTGAGTTTATCTTATTAGGAATAACTTTTGAAAGGATTGCGAGTGTGCATGAGTCTTGTGAATGTTAGTTGCATTATGCATACATGGATATTTGACTCCATCAGAGTTGTTTGATAACTCAACAGAAATATAGGCAGAATGTCAAGATGAAAATTATTGTAAAATTTGATTTGTGGAAATTTACGCATAAATGTCTGAAAATTTTTAACAACTCGAGTATTACTATAGAGAGAATCAGACCTTTCTTTGTTCCTTACTGGTCAGATTATGATCTCTGTGTATCTCTTGCTGGACTTATTTTACATATCCATTCATCCACTTATTTTAAGTCTATATATAGATCCTGTCAATGTTTCTAGCACTTCACAATGCTGTGTATTGACTTATACGCTTGTTTGACAATCAAAGAATACATGTTTTGATGTTGTATAAAGTGTTTGCTTTGTGTTTTGTCTTTTTATGCCTATTTGTTTATCTATATTTAATTCGGTTGTGCAAGATCTTTTGATAATCACTTATTCACATTCTATTATTATAATTGCTTCTGCTTGTGTTAGTTACATCATGTGGAACCACAGCTGTCATATCGGCGGTGAAACAGCTGCAAGAGAAGTTACTGGGATTTTAAAAAATACCACCTTACAATTGTTGATTTAGAGAAGACATTTGACAGGATACCACATACTGTAGGTCTGAAGTAATAAAGTTATATGTAGGTGAATGTCATGTGAGAAAAATTCAGACCATGCTTGAGATGGTCAAAAGTAATGCTAGGATAAGAAAAACTAGGCTGTATCTTCAGTTTCTTCAGTTTCTTTTAAAAGAAAACATAGGATTTAAAGACATATCAGCAAACAGCATGTCACAATGTAATGTATTAGTTTGCAAACTTAGCTAGCAATCAATTGTTACAAGGTTAGATTTTACCTTTTTCTACATGATTTTATTTATCTCTATATATAAATGAATTTATATATATTATTCCACGCTAACGTGGCTGGGATGAGATTTGCAAATTTGGACATTTTCCTATTCTTTGAATCCTTTTTACTGCTAACCACTCAACTATGAAGCCAAGCATAATAATAATTTTTATCTACTAAAAGCATTTAACACTGGCTTTAGGAACTATGAAGGAACAAATAATAACAGTAATACTGGATTGATGGAAAATTCATTCAAAAGCCATTACATACAAAATACCAGCAGTTTTCACAGTCCAAATTAGAGGGGCATAATGGCTTCATCCAAATATATTTGGCATCAAGGAGGAATGCAACAGTTTTATTGATTGGTCAGTTATAGAATCTGCCAACAACTAGGTAGAAAGTGCATGCACCTGTATCTGGCAGAAAATATCGCATACTAACACATACCTTTTAGACTCTCATTGAATGATCCATGAAGGAGCCTCTTCATGGTTACTCAACTCAACCTGCTAGAAATAGCTGCCAAATCTCCTTCAAATCACACCCTCATCATCATATCATTTTAACAACCACTTTCCATATTGGCATGGGTTTGGGTGGGTCATCACATTCCTAGTTAGTTGTCATTCGGAGTTACAGTCCTCCTAGATGGTTCAGAGGACCATGACTTGTTCTTATATTCTATTTTTGGCATGTTTTCTACGGATGGATGTACTTCTTAAAACCAACCACTTTGCAGAGAGTACTTTGTGCAGTTTATCATGGCACCAGTACTAGTGAGGTTGCCTTGTACCCCACAAGACTAAAGAGTTCTCACTTACTCTATTTTGCCTCCGTTTGGTCAAGGTAACATGACCAAGAGGGTGAATAGAAGAGAGAGCGATGACAAAGATGAGTGGGTGAAGAGAGCAAGAATATGATGGGAAAAACAGAGTGATTGGGGTGTGAGGTTGGTAGAGTAATGGAAGAAAGATTGTAGATAATAATGGCAAGGAGTAATGGAAGGGAGACAGTGATGGCAGCTACAAGTTTGCTGATTAGAGAGAGAGAGCGAGTGGGGGATAGTTAATAAAGATGGGTAATGGTAAGAGAGAGTGATGGATGTCAATAGTGAGTGACCTTAAAAAAGGAAAGACACATTGGATAATGTGGTCCTTGATACACTATGTCTAACATAAAAGACGGAATAGTCACAACTACAGCACTTTTAATCATAGGTCTGCTCAATCATGGTTGACCTGGGCTAAACAACAAGTCTCATCCCAGCCATGTTAGCATAGAATAATGCATATAAAATCATTTTTATATATAAAGATAGATAAAAACATGTAGAAAAAAGGCAAAATCTAACCTTATAACAACTGGTTGCTGACTAAGTCTGCTAACCATTACATTACATTGTGAAATGCTGTTCATTAACTTGTCTTTAAATCCTATATTGTAGCAGGGAAGGCAGAATTACCTTTATGAAAAAAGCTTAAATTTATAAAACTTTTTTTCATTTTTTTCCAACTTACTACTGTGCTGCAAATATTCAATGTAAATTACATTCATTTAAGTTTTGAAATAATACATGGCTACCATAGCCCTCTTACATAGTATGTACCTAGCTCTCAAAATTAATAAGTTTTTTTCAGATAATAAATAAACAATGTATTCAATATTATAGAATCACAACAATCACCTGCAACTTAAATTTCGCAGGAAACATTCTTTCTACATAATAAACATCATGTTCCAACATAGTCAAGATTCAAACAATCTAACAACACCTAAGATCAAAACAGTGGTACCAGCAAGATATCAGAGATGTCATACCCAATGCATCATAGGCTAGTTCACAGAAAGGTTGCCCACCAATGCGGAGGCTCCAAGTGTCCATACTATATCTATCAGAAGTAAAAGAAGATATTTCAGAGCAAGTTATAACAGTAATTGTGAACTGGTATCATTTGGAATAGGGACATTTAATGGGAACATCTAAAAACTGTGCTGCAAAAAAACCTACAATGAAGAACCAAGATTAATAGAAGCCAATAAGCTTGACCTGCTAGAAATAGCAGCTGAATCTCCCTCAAATCACACACTGCCATCTCAAAAAAAGAACACATTAGATAATGTAGTTGTAGCGAGTTGGAATCGCCCATTGTCTTGTCTGCGTGGGCGATATAGTAGGCTAATCTGGCGTGGCTCCGCCTCTGGCGACGTATCACGTGACCCAAGCTATACGTCACGTGGGCGGAGTTATAGATCCTTGTCTTTACTTTCCCGCTCATTCTAGCTCCATACTATAAATAGCCCGCACTTCGGGCTGACCAGCAGTTAGCCGCGGACACCCCGGCCGACGGGGTTGGTTAACTCACACGCACGCACGCACACAGACAGACAGACACAACACGAATAACTCTTACTCTGTCCTTCTCACCACTAGACACTTCGCTCTCTGCTCTGCTACCGCTAACGCGAGCCACGAGTCAACGAACTATGGACTTCGTACTTAAGTCCACGTAGTCACAACCAACTCGGTTCCTATGCGTGGCTATTGGCAGAGAGAGGTCTAGCATTTAACTCTATTTCTGTCTCTCTCTAACTCCTCGCTTCGCTTTGTCCCACGACGCTAGGTTCGGCAGCTATGGCCTCTCCTGGCGGGAACTATGTCGATATTCTCGACCGGTTGCTACGTTCCGGACGATATACCCAACCTGCCCTGAGGTAGCCGTTCAGGGCAAACACTTTGACTATAACGCACACACAGACACACTGACATACACACTCAAACATTCGCTCACGTGTTTCACTGTTCGTGTATCGCCTTTTATGTGTTCCTTCATACTATGTAAACCTTTCATTCTCAGTTAATTGACTGAACATATTATTCTATGTACATCACTGTAAATAAACTCCTATTTACCTTATAACATCACCGACTCTCTTCCACTCCTTTATGGTAGCGCGACCTCTTACTGTTAGCGACGCATTTCCACCACACCCTTTTGTCGCTGACAGTAAACAACTCATTTTCACCGGAGCTGGGAAATGGCGACTTCTCAGCTCCCACTGACTTTCCTTAACATCTATATTGGTTGGGTTTGCCAGCCAATATATGAATTCGCCACACATGCATGTGTGTGTGTGTGTGTGTGCGTGTGTGTGTGTGCGTGCGCATGTGTGTGTGTGTGTGTGTGTGCATGCGTTTCACACCAGGGAGTGAAAAGCAGTAGGATGTCAGCAGAAGAGAGAACATAAATTTTGAAATTTTGGTGTGAGCACCATTTAGTAGAGTTCATTTTCTGGAAAGGTGAGTCCACAATGTTAATCCAATTCTTGATAACAGCCATTTTATTTCATTTCCATTGTTAATGTACACCGGAAATGCATGAACATCACCACCTCCAAAAATTCCCCAGGGATAAATCTGGGACAGTGTACCTATCTAATGAAATTGACATAAAAAAAGCCAATGTGGGAATCTCTATGTGGAAGATCGACTTGCTAGAAATATCAACCGAATCTCCCTCTAATCACTCTCTACCATATTAAAAAAGGAAGGTCACATTGGATAATGTAGTCCTGGTTACACCATTTCAGAATAAAAGACAGGATGGTCATGACCAGAACACTTTTGATCCTAGATCTGCTAGATCAGAGCTGACTTAGGGTTACACGACAACACCATTCACACAAGGGAGCCTCTACATGGTTGCTCGACGTGCTAGAAATAGCAGTCAAATTCCTTCAAATCACACCCTAATGACTTAACAAAGAAAAGACACATAAGATAAGTTCTAGATATACAAAAAGATAGGATGATCACAGCTGATACACCTCTGACCTAAGGCTTAAACAACAATAGCTATCCTAACAAAATAAAAGGAAGAACAGATTGGATAATGTAGTTCTAGATACACTTTGTCTGAATAAATGGTGAGCTGGTCTTGGCTGGCTGGAATGTCTTTGATTTGATCCATAGATTTGATTGATCAGGACTGGCTTAGGGCTAAACAGCAACAACAACAACACCAACATCAACTACTACTAACATTAATTCTTGCAAATCTTCAGTGCATGCATAATAATATATTTATTATATTTATTATATTTATTATATTTATTATATTTATTATATTTATTATATTTAATATATTTATATAATATATTTATTTATAAAATTCATCAGTCTATAACAATATTGAATTTCTGATTACACAGATGGTTGAAGATGACTATTGGGGACGTTGGTAGGAGGTGATTGCAGGATGGCAGCGAAGGTGGAGGTGTGTGTATGGGAGGGGGGGGTTGCAGTTGCTATGACAACTGAGAGAGAAATAGAAGACAGGAAAAGGTGAAGGGCTAATTTTTATGAAGGTAAAATAAATTGTCTGAAATGGAAAAATTCAAAATGTGATTATATTGATTATGGTTATTATGGTGATGATGGTGCTGATTACATTGATTATAGTTATTATGGTGATGATGGTGATGATGGTGATGATGGTGATGATGGTGATGATGGTGATGATGGTGATGATGGTGATGATGGTGATGATTATTATGGTGATGATAGTGATGATTATGTTGATTATGGTGCTGATGGTGATTATGGTAATGATAATGACAACGAAGTGAAGGGGAAGAAATGGAAGGAGGAGAAAGAGATAAAGAAAGCATGAGTAAGTCATTGTGTGTATGTGTGGGTGTGTGTGTGGAGGTAAAATGGAGAGTTGAGAAGAAAATACTGACACAAGACATCAAACTGAAATAGAAGTTAAAAAAGAAAGAAAGAAAAAAGAAATTGAGTGGAGACAGAAATAGAGAGAGGCAGAGACAGACAAATATGATGATGATATATACATATATATATGTATATCATCATCATCATCATCATCATCATCATTTTACGTCTGTTTTCCATGCAGGCAGGGGTTGGACGGGTGATTTTGACCCGCAACGATTCCAATCGGAGTCACCACTCTCCTAGACGCGTCAGGGGACCACGTCTCTCTCATATGTTTCATTTGGCTGGATACCCTTCCTATCACCAACCACTTTACAGAGTGTACTGGATGCATTTTATTGTGGTACCAACACTAGAAAGGTTGTTATGTCTAAGACATGCCTAAAAAGCCCTCTCCACCCTATGTTGTCTCTGTTCGATCACCAAACACTTTACAGAATGCACTGGGTGCATTTTATCATGCCACCAGCACTAGAGAGGGTGCCTTGCCTCTTGCAGGCTAAGGAGGCCTCTCTACTCTATGTAGTCTCTGTTAGTTGAAGGCAAACGTGACCTGAGAGTGGGAATAGAAGATAAATTATGTATGAGAGGGTAGGAGAGGAGGGGGGAGAGAATGGGTGTGGGTGAGATGAAGAAAGAACCTGAGATTGTACGATAGTGGGAGGAGTGAAGGAGTAAGAGTATGGGAGCGATGGGGGGAGGCAGTGGTTATGGAAGTGCCGGAGGGGGGTGAGAGTATGTGTATGAGTGTGTTGGGAGAAGTGATTGGATATCGGTGAGCGAGGTGGGGGGGTGCATGATAATGTAAACCACATATTGGGTAGGAGGTTGGATAGAGGATTGTATTGGTAGTAGAGGTATAGATATAGCAGAGGTGGTTGATGGTTGGTGACATGACTAGTAGCAGGGGTGGTGGATAGGTGGAATACTAAGCAGTAGGGGTGGAAGATGGTAGATGAGGGCATGGATCGGATAAGAAGAGGGAATGGAAAGCCAAGCTGCAGGAGTGGAAGAGGGTAGCTGAAGGAGTCATATGTCCACTAAGGGATGCAAGGATCGGATAAGTATGTGTATGGACATGGGCAGGTCCAGTGTCAACCTACGCATCGTGAAGGAGAAGCAAGGTGGCAGGAGGTGTGATGGGGTGTGGTGGGTCAAGTGTGTGTGTGTGTGGGGGGGGTGTGGTGGGTCAAGTGTGTGTGTGTGTGGAGGGGGTGTGGTGGGTCAAGTGTGTGTGTGTGTGTGATGGGGTGTGGTGGGTCAAGTGTGTGTGGGGGGGGGGGACAGAATAGATGCCACCCACTGCAACAGAGGCAGTGTAGTAGAGTGGATAGGGTAGGGTAGGGGCTGATAAATGAGAGGGTGGTGGAGATAGCCTTTCTTCGCTTTGTTTAAAAACATAAATATACACACACACACACAAATATATACATAATTACAAATACTTATCTAGTACAATTACAAAAAGTGAGCTATGGAAATAACTCAAGTGGGTCAATACTTGAACTTGTACACATGATGCATTGAGCCGGCTCCAACCAGTGAGTCCAAAGTATCGCAAACAGAAGATGACCAAGCTCAGCGATCATAGTTGTCAGACACGGGGATCATCAACCAGTCACGATTCCAACGGTGGATGCCATATGTGCAAGGACCAGATATCAATTCAAGATCCCACTTGATCATACTAATCCACATTTTTAGCGGTCCACCTCATCATTTATGCCGTCCCAAGAGGGAATCTGGCGCAACTGCATCATGGAGAAGTTCACCTTGTGGCCGACAGATTACGTGTCCAAACCAACACAGATACTTTTTGAGCACGAGTTGTTGAAGGGAATCAATCCAGCAATAACGGCAAACTTCAGAGTTTGACATCAAATCTAAATACATACTATTGGGTCAGTTGAAACTCCAATATCAAGTGGCCAATGGTATGAATTTAGATAAAATATTGTCAATGAAATTTGCCTCTTATCCAGTATAGTTCACTCCCTTTGTTACCAAACCACTGCCATCATTTGTCCAACCATCCATGATAATCTCTCACATATGGTAACAACTAAGGTTAGTTATTTAATGCTCACTGCATTAAATATGTTAATACACTGAATTAGCTATTGTCGTTAATGTAGGTGGTGTCTTTGAATTATATAATTTCTAAACAACTCTATTTTCCTACACCAACCAATGTACAATATTCTGCTGTTATTTATTTTATATTGCAATTGGTGAACAATAGTGTCATTGGTTACAGGTTTCCAACGAGTCAATCACTGTGTAGGAAAGACTGGGTCAAGTATTGAGGCAAGATCTGGGTCAAGTATTGAGGCAAGATCTGGGTCAAGTATTGAGGCAAGATCTGGGAGAGTTGATACAATAAAACTGGTAGTAGGTGGAAAGATGGGCTGGACGAGTGTGATAGAGTGGTGGGAGTGTGCAAATTGATAATTCAGAGGAGCAGAAGCTATTGTAGTAGAGGTAGAAAAGACAAAGAGAAGAAACAGTATGTCCGAGCTATTGGTTGAAGTGTGTTAGTGATTGAATATTTGCCAATTAGTCAGATGGCCTTCTGGATAGTATAGAATGGTTGTGTATGTAGCAGGAGCACCATCCCATACATGTAAGCAGGGTATTTCAGGACAAAACTCCTTACTGCACACTTCTTAATGTATATAGCTGGAATAAAGACACATTATATCACTTCATGTCAGAGTCATTGGTGCTAGAAATGGTATATAAACATGAAGCATTGTTTCTGCGGAACACAAACAGCTGAAGGATAGTTGTACACATCTCTCTCTCTCCCACACACAAATATGCAGTTTTTGTATTTTTATTATTAAAAGAAACAATATGAGTGTTCAATACATAGTGTAGTAGAAGTTTAAATAGTTGGTTAATATTTATTTGTATGAGTATAAGAAATCATTTATTGAGTCACCCACATTGAAAATTATAGTGATTAGGATATTTTATGTATTAAACAAACATCAAGAGATAAATAGCTTCATAAATACACAGACAGACACACACACAAGCATATACACAAATACACACACACGAGGACAGACACAAGTACACACACACACACGGACAGACATGAGTACACACATGAGCGCACACACGAGCACACACATGAGTACACACATGAGCGCACACACGAGCACACACACGAGTACACACACGAGCACACACACGAGCACACACACGAGCACACACACGAGCACACACACGAGCACACACACGAGCACACACATACACACACACACAAGCAAATGCATGAATTCACACACAAAGACATGAGTACACACACACAAACACAAGATTGCACTCATGAGTACACATAAGCACACAGACGAGTACACAGACACATGCGTACATACGCAATTTAAGAAAAAGAAAAGCCATAACACATAGCTGAATTGAGAAAAACTCACCCATCAACAATGGTGAGGCAAAACTGTGTACGTGGACTCTTCATCCTTGCTTTGACTATCCAAGAAGCACTAACTTGATCAAACATAACAAGATTACTGGATAAGCCTTCAGGTTGGGAGCCACGATAGTTCACCTTACGCAATGTCCCGCCAGCTACAAAAATCTGATTGTCTCCTGTAACTGCACAACCTGGAAAAAATTCAGTAGAAAGTCACAAAATGTTAAACTATTCAGTCACATATATGGCATCTAGTTTGTCATATGTGCCATAGTGAATGAGGCACCTAGTTTGTCACATGTGCCATAGTGAATGAGGCACCTAGTTTGTCATATGTGCCATAGTGAATGAGGCACCTAGTTTGTCATATGTGCCATAGTGAATGAGGCACCTAGTTTGTCACATGTGCCCTAATGTTGTCAGCTTCGAGTTTGTCCTATGTGCCATAGTGAATGAGGCATCTAGTTTGTCACACACGTCCTTGTGTATGCAGCTTATAGTTCACTGGCCGTGCTTTAGTCCAGTGGCATACGTATTTGTATGTGTCATAGTCAATAGGAAACAATCTCATGGTTAAAGTATCATACAATGAGAAATCAACATAATTTGGTCACAGTTGACTGAACTTATATATGGCTAACTGCCCATCCCCAGATAAATGGACAGTGGTCTACATTGATATTGTCATAGCATTTTCTATTCGTTTTTTTTTCACACAAGTTCTCTCCAATATGGACAAGTGGTTGTTGTTTAGCAACAATGTACATAGTAATGGCTTGTTGTCCAGTAGATCAGTTTAAATTAAATGGGGAAAAATGAGAATATCAATGAACAACTAAAAGGGAAGGATACATTAAATAATATAGTCCTAGATATCCCTAGTAAGACAGGATGCTCATGGCTGGAATGTCTTGCAACCAAACCTTTTACACCAAATGATGTTGGAGCATTTGGGTGTCTGATTAACCCTTTCGTTACCATATTTCTAATGAAATAACACTGCATACGTTTTTCAATTAATTTTGAAAACAATCAATAATTTAGAAGGATTTAGTAAAATAACTTTCTCGTTAAGTTGGTATTTAGAACATACCATAACAAAAAGTTCTTATATAAAATTATAATAGATTTAAATATAAATATGAATACTTTAAAATAAATAGTGTTTTATCATTGAATCAGGGGCAGTTTCAGGCAGGTTGGTGTCAAAAGGGTTAAATGCCTTAACACATATTCTCAGATAGAGTGACCCATGCCGACATGGAAAAACAGACAAAATCGCAACGGCGGCGGCGGCGACGACGACGACGAGTGGTGAATACTAGTAACTGGAAATCTGCACATTTGAGTTCAATCTATCTCAGAGTTGGAGGTGAGATTAATAACTGGAAAACTATAGGGTCAAGCCAACATGGAACCAAAAGGAAGCCCCTACATGGCCACTCAACCTGCTATGCCAGAGGTTTTCAACCAGGAGGGGAATTTTAAGGTTTCAGGAGATAATTTGGGAGCAATATTCAATAAAGTGTGATGTCCTGTAGATTATGTACAATCAGTAGTTTGTTTTAAATTTAATCTGTGACATTCAATAGGGTTTTATTGAATGTCACAGATTAAATTAAAAATAAAGATAAATATTTCACTTTTTTGTCTATAGAAATATTCTATTTATAATTATCTAACTTATTCTTGTTTGTTTGTTCACAGAATTTTGAGCTCATCAGGAGTGTCAAAAAAAGAGGGTACGAGGATTCATATATTCAATATAAATTCATATCTATCATCACCAAAGGATAAGAAATTCCTCAATGTGTTTTTTTTGTAGCGAAGCTTTGGTAACTGATTCTACGAAACCAACATTTCTAGGATAATGACAAAAGCTTTTTTTTTTTTAATGTCTTAGGAGCGCTCTCAAAAATATGAAGCTGGTTTCAACAAGTGCATTCCAAAAAACAAACCAAAAGGTTATTGAAGTTTCTTATGTCATAGCACGGGAGATAGTAAAAGCAGAAATAATTGCATAAAATTGGGGAAATTTTAAGCAAACTTTGTGCTCTCAAAATAGTGGAAACTGTGTTGGAAAATGGATCGGAGAATAAAAACCTTGCAGCAGTTTCACTATCAAACAGTACTGTTCAAAGGAGGATCAGCAAGTTGGCCACCGACATCAATAATCAAGTTGAGCAGGAGATTAAGTCTGCAGCATTTGGCTTTTTTTCAATTCAACTTGATGAATTGACTGGTGCGACATTATGTTCCTAGTTGCTGGTGTTTGCAAGATATGTTCACTGTGGTTCATTTAACTCTTAACATCCTGTATGACACAGTTCCACACGGTACCACATCACCAAATTGACATGAATCTTTCAACTATTATATATGGTGAAAGGGAACTTTTTGGTAGTAAAACACCTCAAGCACCTGTATTTCTTACCTGTAAATTTCATAATAAATAAGCTGCAAAAAACCCATTTTTTGGCATTTTCAGCTCAATCATTACAGGACTTAGAAAATGTTCAACAGGACGTTAAGAGTTAAAGGAATTAGCGACGTAAATGGAGTGAAATAGTTAGAATTGGGAACTGAAACCGGATCGTAGATGTTTACTTAACCAAGGAGTTTTACCTTCTACTCTACGTCGTATTATATAGAATATAGCTTTCGGAGGGAAACCTGTATATCAAATAATGATCTATTTCCTGTTGTAGGATTAGATTTCTTGACATGCTTGTATCTACTACTGTTGTCAATTTTATATAAATTGAGAGTTCGGAATGAATGTTGAAGATGTCAGTTTATTTATCATAGTTATTGACTGTTTCAAACAGAGTCTTCTCTTTCGGTAATGATATCCTACACTGGACAACTGTTTTCTAATGCCATTTGTATAACAGAAGTGTGTCAAGAGCATAGGTTGAAATTATCGTGTTTCTTCGAGAAAGATGCACACAAATAATTTGATCTCTCTCGAGCGGGCGTTGGCATAAATTGGTAAATGTATGTGGCACTGAAGCGTGATTCAATTTGGCTTGGTTCGGAGTACTGGGAATGTTGGCTAGAATTTGATAAATACAGCTACGTTTCGGTAGTTCTAAAGAATAATTCTATTTAGTTGTCTCGTTACTGTGGCAGTGTAAAGCAAATAAATTTAAATCCGTTGAATCTGCAAGGAAAATATAAGCGGAATTATGTACGCTACTGATAAATCTCATAGTTTATTCAGAATTAGTTGTCAGGGTTATATTGTTGGTACAGATATCATTTACTGTTGATACAGATATAGTGGTAGGCTTAATCCGTCACCCTGTTTAACACCACTACTTGGCATTTGCGGGCCTTTGACAGAGTCTGCTCCGTTGCAAGCATTCCGGCCATGTCTTCGGTCTGTGAATAACTTCTTCTTCTAGTCTCTGGGGCCTGGCAAAGAGTCATGGGGGCTGTACTTCCTCCTCTGACTAAGCATAAGGAAAGAAAAAAAGCTACTTGAGGAAACTCTATCATAATTTAAAGCTACAATATCATTAATTGTATGGAGAACATCTATATTAAATTTAATTAATCATCTAAGCAATAATAGTAATAAGCAAAGTAACTGGCATGGTAGAAACAGTAATGGATCCTCCGACATTTCGACGATGAGCATCAGAAAAGTCACAGCTGAAACGCCTTTGATCATAGGTCTGCTCAACCAGGGCTGACCTTGGGCTAAGCAACAACAATTACAACAACAACAACACCATAACAACAACAACAAAAACAACAACACTGTCTAACGAGGAAGACTCTACGCAGTTGTTCGAGCTGCTAGAAGCAACAGCCAACTAACCTTCAAATTACACTGGTATTGTTTTCGAAAAAGGAAAGAAGAGTCTGAAAACAATATACATGATTGTCATTGGTGGAACGCTTTTGATCATAGATCTGCTCATCAACTCCGAGCTGGGACTAAACAACAACAACAACAACAACAACACCACCAACAACAACAACAACAACAACAACACCACCAACAACAACAACAACAACAACAACAACAACAACCTTTCTTGTGTTTTATTTCTAATCCCTTCCATGTTGACACTGACCACCACCACTTAGCCTGCCGATTCTAGAGACCTAGCTCTCGACCACGCAATGAGGTCGCTCTACCTCGCTAGAAATAGCAGACAAATCTACACCATACAGTCTTTAAAACAAATGAAGGATACTTTGGATAATGTAAGTCTGTGATCAAATATGTGTGAAAATACTGGATGACCACAACTATATATATATATATATATATATATATATAGTAATAAAGAACGAATTCACGTGAGTTCAATTCATTTTAATACATTA
>JAOPJM010001971.1:7710705-7722726 GCA_027124095.1 Muusoctopus leioderma | reverse complement strand
AAGGTGCCACGCAGTGGGACTGAACCCGAGACCATGTGGTTGCGAAGCGAACTCCTTAACCACACAGCCATGCCTGCACCTGCACCTTTTATATAACTTTCACCCAGTTTATTTTATGCATTTTTATTGTGCAATAAGTAAGTTTGTTGCTTAATTAGGCCAACCTGGAAATGTAAGATTTTGTATAGGATGGAGTTATTGGGATCATCATCATCATCATCATTACCATCATCATCATCAACATCGTTTTTATGTCCGCTTTTTCCATGCTGTCATCAACCCTTATTTATAAGTATTTATAAGTAAGTTAGTTTTTCCAGTGAACTTTTACATATAGAACTGCTTAAGCTGTGGGTGATTTGTTTATGCAGAATGTAAACAATGTGCACCAGTAGCCCAAGTGGTGTCAACAATGAAGACTCCATGGAGACTAGCGTTAAGAGTCCCCATGCCAGGAATCGAACCTGGGCTACCTGGGTGAAAGCCAAGAATCCTAACCACTAGATTAGATGATATTGTTATTAATGATCTGAAGATTTGTAAAAGATACGAATGCAAAAGCAAAGATGACATGTCAAAGTTTTGCAGTTCTACTGAGGTAAGATTGCACATACGGTCTTGCATGTATTAAGTTTTAGGAGTTTTAATGTGGTGGGTGAAGATGTGGTTGGTGTTCTGAAGCATTTTGATGGGAGTTAGAGAAGTACACAGCAAGTTCAGAGGAACAAAAGCCATTGCTGTTGCAATAAAAGAAGTCAGGTAAGGAAACAACATGTCAGTGAGTGAGGAATTAGAGAATATTACTGAAGGAAAATGTACTGTGAGTTTAACATGAAGAACTTGCAATAAATGTACATTTGGAAAATGTTCCTTAGAAAATGAGATGATAAAAGAAGATAAAACACACTGTCCAGATATAAACAAATTGATTTATCTGAATCCATTTGTAAGTGCTGGATTGAATACAAATATATAAGATTCTTCCATTTATTTATTTATGTTGATAAATTGTGTAATTGTAAATACACAATTTATCAACATAAATAAATTAAAAATATAAAAACACCAGAAAAAGTCATTCTTATCTTTTTTCAAATATATATATATATATATATATATATATATAAAGTGTTATACCTAAAATTTGAGCCCTGAGAGTAACTTCCAAAGTGTTTTCAGCTTCTAAAGTAAAAACAATATATGTGTATGTATGTACATGTATGTGTATATCTTTCGCCAATGTATATTGGCAAAAAATGTAAACATTGACGAGAAAACTGAAAAACCCGGTGCTTTCACTTAATAATGCCCTGTGTAGTACTTTTTTTGCTTGAGTTACACAGATAATCCCTTATCATTTTTGCTGTCAGAATGCAGTGAATCAGTGATTGGCCTGTTGAAAACCTGTAACTAATAACGCTGTTGTTTGCAAAATACGATATACATAAACAATTAAAAATAGATAAATATTTAAAAGTAAATAAAATTATTACTTTTGTTATTTCCATTAGCTAGATGAAGATTAGATGAAGTTGGCTGTTTCTGTAAGAACAGACATTGAAACAAGTTGTGTCAGTTACATAAACAATGGTTGATAATCTTTGCACCCACTTTTTTTTAATTTTAATCGTTTGTTCTAGAGGAAGGGGCTTTACTCATGGCCTTCACAGACTCTCCAAGACTGGTGAGATACGTTCCTCCTGAACAGTTGTAAGTCAATGGCTGCAGGAAAAACATGGAGAGGCTTGGAATTCCAGATGATTGTCATTTTGGGGAGGAAGGACTGGGCATAATGGTTAGTGCAGGGAGTGAGTGATGGGGATGAAGATGGACACAGCATGGACGATAAGACAAGGAGAGATGAATGAGTCTGGAGTAACTGAGTAGAGGTGACACGAGGCCATCCAGCTGAGCTGAAAGGTGCATAGTACACTGTAGTGGTAGTAAAAAGGGCACAGAGAGAAGAGACAGCATGTCTTTGGCCCAGAAGTTACAGTGTGACTTAAAGGATATCAGTAACTCATGCAAGGATTTATCATCTTTATTTGCAGCATCTCCTACAAAAGCAAATTTACAGAAGCCTGTTGTTAAGAGTACAAAGGAAAGTATAACATTACATCATGTGACAATAGAACCAGGAAGTAAGTATAAAATATAGAGTCTATTCTATAAATCCCCATATTGTGCTAGATGTATATATTGCTTAGTTTTCTTTCTCATACTGAGATACAAAGCTTTTATAATTTAGGTTCAGTTCCGAAACATCAGATTCCTCTTCTCTCCACAACATACAAACTTATCTAAACACATGAACTTCACTGTATAATTTTTTCAGATACTGTTTTTTTTTATGCTTTATAATTTATACTAATGATGTTTCTGTAAATAGGAGTTACTTGATAGAAAGCTGGGAATCAAAACATTAACAAGATTTTAAAATTAGCAGTACTGAAATGTTGCTTTTCATCCTTAAAGTTGTTAAAACTATATTCAGTGTAAAATTTGGCCAAGAAATTATACAGATCATCATACCTTATGTACAAAAGAATGCCAATCCTGTAAATTTACTTTTATTTAATTGTTTAAGAAATTTTTCATATTTCAGTTTTAACAGCATCTTAAATTTTTCTTTATCACAGAGGTCGTATTGAAGTGCAATTTTCCCAATAATATTTGTCAATGGAGTCAAGGGCATGATGATACCTCTGACTGGATTCTGGATAAAAGCAGTAGTGTTGGTGGTCATGGACCAATTAAAGATCACACAAGTGGCAGTGAGTAGAATTTAGTTAATATTATTAAAATTAATTACTGATCTGGAGACAACTAATGATTCAGTGGATGAAGCATTTACAGAATATTCAAGCAAAGGATACACTAGATTGGTGTCTTATGAAACTTAATATTACACCCTGGATATTTTTGAACTCACAACATGTGAGCTGGTTGTTCAACACCCTATACACCCATTCTTTTATTCTTGTGTTCTTTTACTGGTTTCAGTCATTAGACTACGGCCATGTTGGGTCACTGCCTTCAGAGATTTTTAGTTGATCATAACGCCCCTAGTACATATTTCAGTCTGGTACTTATTTCATCGTTCTTAATGTTACCGTCTTGTTTTAACCAGTGGTGTCATATCAAACACATAAACAGAAACACAGACATAGACCCCCCCCACCCCCACACACACACACAATCTGAAAGCCCATTGGTTGGATTGCACCTGTAATTCAAAGGTCTAGCTTTGTCACTCACTATCACGACAATTCTGCCTGAGAATTACATTAAAGATGCATGTGTCTGTGGAATACTCAGCCACTTACATGCTAATTCAATGAGCAGGTAGTTCAGTTGATTAAACAACTGAATACTCATCATCAAAACTGGCGAAGGTCCATTTACCTATTAGTTGCTATTTCTAGCGGGTTGAGTGAGTGCATAGTGGTTTCCTCATTAGCTCGAGAAATAGAAATGTAACCTTGATTTCTTGACCCTTAGAGCTAAATATTATTCTAGTCATGATGGCAAATATTCTAATACAATCTCAATCCATCAACCAAATTTTCTTTCACTCGTAGTTGATCAGTCAAATTTCTTGATACATTTTCAAATTGTTTAAAAATAAATCGTTTTATGCTGCCACCATATTCTGAAAAGGCTTTTGGTATCTACAATTTGTATTTACGTCTGAAGCATTATTGATGTACATTACATGTTGATATTGATTTTTCCAGATTAATCATCTTTCAGTGATCATTTTAGCAGCTCATAATTTGTTGTCTTTGTGCAGTTGATGGCTTCTATGTGTATTTACTAGCCAAAGCTACTAGTCAAACAGCTCATCTTCACAGTCCGCCCATTACACCAGTTGCAGGACATTCAATGTGCCTATCATTTTGGTATCATATGTATGGTTCAAATATTGAATCATTTAAGGTGTACATAAGTAAAAACAACTTGAAAGAGAAAACGGCACACTGGGTGAGGTTAGGCACCCAGGGAAATCAATGGAAACAGGGAAAATTATTGATATTACAAACACAGCCCTTTAAGGTGAGTGGTTTCTATTTTCCTTATGTGATTGCACAAGATTCCGGCTTGAAGGATTAACTATTTTGTCCTACATTATTGATTTGTTTAATGTATTATGCATACTATATTATAAAAACAGTTTTTCAGTTTATTTAATTATATGTAAAATATGAGGTTGTGATAATCAGGTTCATGTTTTGAAGAAATAAAATTAATGTCCCAAATGTTCAAGGGGGAGAGAGCATTGACTTTACAGTTCTATCATAGTAATTTGATATATTGTATTATGATGATGTCATTTTGCAATAGCCTTTGATTGTACTATTTTATCGTACCATCATTATCATTTGTATGTCCATCCAGCCGTAGAAACCATGCCAAATGAAACACGAGCAAGACGTGGGCCGCTGACCCGTCTAGGAGAGTGGTGACTCCAAATGAGAAATCGACGTGGGCCAATTCATGCCAGCATGGAAAGCGGACGTAAAACGATGATGATGATGATGATGATGATATTTCCATGCTAGCAGAGATTTTTTGAGGCAGCATTTTACGGTCGAATGCCCTTCCTGTCATCAACCATAATGGTTTTAATTATGTTGATCATACCACCAAACTACCAAACAGCTGGGATATTTGTTTTATGGAGATGTAAACAAACATCACCAGCTGATTCAGCAATAAACACACCAACACACACACACATACACACACACATATATATGTATATATGTATATGCGACAGGCTTCTATACAGTTTCTGTCTACAATTTCACTCACAAATCATTGGTCGACCCAATGCTATAGTAGAAGACACTTTCCCAAGGTGCCACATAGTGGTAGAGAACCTGGGACCACGTGGTTACGAAGTGAACTTCTTAACCACCCAGCCTACACCATTAACGTATTTTACTATACTCATTAAATTTTAATTCATCTATTGTTATATTCAAAAACTTTTACTTCTTATTAATTTCAGATTACATTTGAAGGAAAAATGAAACAGTCATCATTTGGTTATATTGCACTTGATGATATTCTTCTTATTCATGGCACCTGTACAGGTAAGATTGAATTATCTTCTCTTCTATTTGTGCATTGTTCATTGTTGATAGGGTAACACAACCTTTAATGATGATCATAGCAAAATCATTGTACTGTGTCCTTGGACTAAACACTTAACTTTAGTTGTTATGCAGCAGGAAAGACAGGCCATATCAGCTGACTGGCATCACACTCCAACATCTAACTCTTTCAGACATGTTGTTTCCTCTCTCTCTCTCTGCCTTTCCTACCACTACTACAGTGGCCTCAACTCCTTAGATCTGGCTGATCTCATTCCACCTCTACTTGGGAACTTCTGACTCATTCATCCCTCCCCCTCCTCTTGTCAACCATATTGTGACCCCCACCACATTATCCACTACATCCATTCCTTCCATCCCAGAACATTAACCATGTTGATCTTACCAGTCCCAAGAGGAACTGTGAAGGCCAATGAGCTCTGCCCCTTCAAACCAAACCAATAAAAAATAGCTAACTATTTGGAAAAAAAGTTATAATAATTATCATTGGTTGGATATAGAAACGTTATTTAACAGTAAAAAAGAAAATTCCTTTGAACTAAAAATTTATTCTGATGTCCTTGCATAACTCAGCGAGTTTCTGGCTCAGTAAGTCAGATTTCAGGTTACTATCTTCAAACTCATATTAATCTTTTTTCTCTTATTTAAAAAAATAATAATTCTGTAGCATGTTTGTAATAAGGAAATAAGAATTCTTAATTGAATTTTCTTCATCAAAATGTTATAATGCAACAATACACATTATACAGAGGTATTCACAAAGGATTGAGTTACTAACATTAAGTACCTTTGTAATAAAATATATCTTTTATGATTTATTTCATAAAGTTTAACAAAAGTACCTCATTTGACTCCTTACAGACTAATTTGTTGGAAAATAAGGACTATTATTAGTTGATGACTGTGGAATAGAACACAAAATAAAAAACCACCGGTTTGTAAAACAATAAAACAAATAACACTTGTTCCACATAACCAATGCTAGTTTAATAATTAGAGATAATTACTTCTGTTTTATTATCTGGTTGACCTTGCTTGTATTTGTCTGACTCGATCACACCACCCATCATGATCCCACATAGCATTCAGAAGGTCAGCAAAGCAACATCCCGTGTCCATACAGAGCTGGTCTATGAATGTTTTTGCTAGATGGCCAACCCAAGTATATCCATGTTGGGGTGTCCATAGGAGGACATTAGTAATGAGTTCTTGCTTAGCTCTCCAGCAATGTCCCACAAAATACATGCATCTCTCTCTAATTACATCAGTGATTGCATGAAGATTGTTGCATGGTCTTTGTTTGGTCAGATGCTTTTTCTGGGAGATATTGAGGATGGCCCGTAACATAAGGGTGTAAGTACCATCAAGCGTTAACTCCAGGCGTTTGGTGAGTGTCCAAGCAGTTGACCCCCTATACAATAGCACCGATTCAACAGTAGTACAGAAGAGGAATGAATAGTCAGTTCATTCTAACAATTCTTTCAACTATTCCTGCCAAACTAATTGGATAAAATGGATATAAATATATTTTTAAGAAAATCAAATTGTTTTTAATTTCCAAAATATGAATTCCAGTGGAATTTTACTTTTTTTAATTAAATTATTTAGTCAAATTATATGGTGGGTGGGTTGTGCCACATATGATGTTTGCAGACCGTCCTTGATATTAATGGGATCGATTTGGTTGATATTCAGCTTGAACTCCAGTAGGTCAATACCTGTGGGGGAAAACTGGAAACTGGAGACAGGGGAGGAGTTCCAGAGAGCTAGAGTTCTGAGTGAGGTTGGAGGAGAAGGATTGAGCAAAGTATTTAGTGTGGGGTTTGAAGGTATGAGACACAGTAGGGATGACGAGGGAGGAAGTGGTGGCAGCAGGTGGGTGGGCTTCGTTGGAGGTGGTTTGAAGCTTGCTAGTTCAGAAGAGGATAAGATATTGTCATAGCAATAGGAGAGAGACAGAGTGAAGAAACTGTATACTTATAGGCTAGAGGCTTTAGTGCATTCGTGAATATTTGCCAATCAGCCAGATGTTCTTTTTTTTTGGGGGGGGGGGGTGATCTAGGATATTTGTGTGCGTAGCAATACGTATATCAAGTTAATATAGAAGCTAAATAACTGAGTAGATATGATATTGGACTTAAAACTTACATGCCTTAAATTTAAAATCTTCTGCTAGCTGTTGTTTTTGTTTAACTCCAGATCAGCCCTGATCAAATCAAGCAGATGTATGATTAAAAACATTCCAGACATGACCATACCATTTTTTTAGGGGTATCTAGGACTACAATATCCGATGTGACCTTCCTTATTTGAGATGGTGATTTGAGGGAGACTTGGCTACAATTTCTAGCAGATTGAGTGACCATGTAGAGGCTCTGCTGGGTTTTATTTACTATGTTGCTAGGTGCACCTAATTCAAGTTGTCTGGAATAAGTCCTAGATTTTCTGGGAATACTACTTGTAATATGACAGCACACTCCATGGCATAAAGTAAATTTCTCATAGATTCCTCAGAGGATAATAATGCAAGTGATTAGCTTTGATTTCATGTTATAAGGTAGATGAAAAATCCAATCTAATCATCAATGTTATCATCCTCCAGAGATTTATGAGAAATTGACTTTACCTTACTTTCAATCAGCCATTGCTTTCTCACTGTCGGTTAAAGACCCTTCCTTATATTTATTACGTCCTCTGAAATCTCATGGATTTTGTGAATCGTGCGTAATAGTAGAGAACAGTTGTCTGAAGCTCCGCTAACTAGGCCTCCATTCGACTGTTGTGTTTGTGAGTTGTAACCAGTGCTTATCTGATAGCAGAGATGATTTAAAATGCAGGTCGGAAAGGCTTCGTAGTTTTCCGGACAAATCTAGACACTTGGTTCTTTGTTTCTTTTTGTTTTGCTACAATTCTTCTATAGAATAGGGAAATCTATCATCTTAGATATTGTTTGATTTATTCTGTTTTATGATCATATTTAGTCTCTGGTCCTCTATTACATGGTCCGTTTTCTGAGAGAACTCTCATTTTAACATACAATACTAATTGTTGATGGTTGTACTATTTCTCATCTACCCTAAATTCAAATTTCCTACACTACCTTATCTTCTGTTCTATTATTTTCGTTCCATCTCATTATGTTCAGACCCTATATGATTGATAATTTTCTCTAACTTGCCATGTAACTGAACCTTACCTTCTTTCTGACGTTTTATATTTTTGGTTTAACAACTTTTCTTCTAATCATTTTTCCGCTGCCATAGTTAGTCACTCTGTTTCCCTACTTAGTATCTACCTTTCAGATATGCACACCTTTCCCGAAAAAGCACTCAAATAAATTAAACTTATTTACTTCACGCTTTCATTCTCTACGTCTTATTCCTGTCTTATCCTTTCTGCTTCTAGGAAATTCATTATGTAACTTCCTAGATGTGCATTTTAGCTTTGATTCATCTTTCCTAACATACTTTCCTACTATGCGACATTGAGTAACCTTGTTCCTCACATTCTTTTTGATATGTACAGTCTATCAACACTTATCGGATATGCATATAATTGTGTATAGATATCAACTATCTGATACATCTATCCATTTCATGCATTCGTTTCGTGCACTGAATAAAGCTTGTGTATTAACACAATATTAGTATTACTTAGATGTCGGTCCCCTTTAGTCATGTTTCCTTTCATTTAGTTCTCTTCCTAAGATATTTGCTTTTCTCTAACAACTTTCACTTTCTTTCCTTTTGTTTAGTCTTTTCAACCTGCAACCTTCCTACATATTTTTTATCTCTCACTCTTCTTCAGTGATCTTATTGCCTTGTTATATAGAAAATTAATTCGTGTAGTTTGTCTCTTTTTATTACAATCTTGGAATATGTCTCAATATTAAAATACATCACAATATCACTGCCGAACATTAACGAGCCTACGAAACAAACTCTACACGGTCGATCGACCGGCTAAGAATAGCAGTCAAATCTCTCTCAAGTAGTAACTTCACGTTTTCAAAACGACGGTCGCATTAGACAATGTGTTTTTAGATATTATATATCGGAAAAATTACGAGATTGGGAAAGCTAGACTGCCTTCAAAGATATGTCTTCTCAATCAAGGCGAATCAGGGGTTAATCAGCAAAACAACAACAGCAGCCTAACATTACGACAGCCTATAGCAAAGAATCCGTTTTTCTTTTTCAAATTCTGAATAAATTCCGAGGTAATCTGTAAATATTAATTGGTCTTTCATTGAGTTTTATAGCTGATATCTTGGTTTGCCTTTCGGTAGCAAATTATAATAAGAATAATACATCGCTGTAGCAATATATTATAATAAATTATATGCGGAATTTCTCGACATCTCGAATCAGTATGCATTCCATTTACATTCCAGTTGTTACTTCAAATGCATGACCAGTATTGTCTTCATCTACTTGCATAAGTCATTTTCTGACTGTCCTTCAGAACAATTCAGTTGTTGTCATAATTTCCTTGAGTTATTTAGAAACATTCTATTTAGATCTACTATGCTCAGAATATTGACAATTTAATTATCCTTTATTCTACGCTGCACTTTTCACTTAGACGGTATTGGTCAAGCCGACTCGACCGTAGAAAACACAACCCCAAGGAACCGTGCAATGGGATCGATCCCGGAAATATGTGGTTACGATGCGATCTTTTTTACCACC
Organism: Muusoctopus leioderma; assembly: GCA_027124095.1. Classification (NCBI taxonomy): domain Eukaryota; kingdom Metazoa; phylum Mollusca; class Cephalopoda; order Octopoda; family Octopodidae; genus Muusoctopus; species Muusoctopus leioderma. The sequence goes on along the minus strand of JAOPJM010001971.1, from coordinate 7,712,915 downwards.
TAGCTATGACTGCACCTCGAGATATATTTATTTTTCCCCCTTTTTTTTGCCTGATTTCTTTGCATTATTTACTCTATTACAATGTATAGTGTCGCCCTAGAAATTGAGCCTTACAGAATACTTAAAATGGAGAGGTATTCTCTTTCATTTCTCTTTGGTATTTTTGGAAACTCTGCATTTGGTTTATTCATTTATTTATTTATATTATTTTTGTATTTTTCCTCTGTTGTTTTGTCCACGTCTTAACATATTCTTTTATAATGTAAATTAGATTCTAGTTGAAAAATTCGATTTTACTTATATTATTGGGTTGGCAGAAAAGGGTTGTGGATTGGCAGATTAGTTAAAGCGTTGGAAATATTGCCTTGTGGTATTGGTTTCAGCTCATTACGTTCCGATTTGAAAACCCACTGAGGGTATCTTTACCTTTCAACCTTCTGGAATCGGTAAAATAAATTACCAGTAAATTAATAGGGTCGATATAAGCGACTATTCCCTTCCCCAAACATTTCTGGCCCTGTGCTTGTGTTAGACGATGATGCATGTGATTGCATCACAATCTAACATGGCGAATTGGCAGAGTCGTTAGCGTGTCGGACAGAATACCCCACGGTATTCTTTCTGTCTCACTGCGCTCTGAGTTCAAATCCCGCCGAGGTCAACTTTGCCTTTCATCCTTCCGGGGTCGATAAAATAAAGTACCAGTAAAATAAAGTAAAGTACTTGTGCCTAAATTAGAAACAATTATTATTATTATTATTGCACCTGTAATTATTTCGTCCGAGTTCGCTTGATCGGACAGATAGATAGATAGATAGATATTATTTCTAAATATAGGGCAGTGTATTGATAGAATTCGTAGAGCGTCAGGCAAAATACTATGTGGTATTTTAGTTATGTCCCTTTAGTTCTGAGTTCAAATTCCGCTGAATTGGACTTCGTCATCCTTTCGATGTCTATATGCACCAGCTATGTACTGGGATCCATAGAATTGACTGTATCTTTCCCCGAAATTGTCTGGCATTGTGCCTACGTTAGTAGTTATCCTTGTTTCTAAATAAGAGAACTGTAGGAGTGCATCTGCGGTGATGAAAATAATGAATCTTTAATTTTACAAATTCACATGTGAGCAACTTATCATAAATTACTGTTTAAATCTTTTGTTTCACATAGGTGTTTAGAGACTTCGTCAACGGGCGGTTTCAAATTAGAATGCGGGCGAGTAGTTCCACACACCTGATATATAGAATTCGCTTGTACTTTACAGCTATCACCATTAAATATGTTCCCTTATACACACACACAGCGCATGATGTTTTAAGAAGTTATGACGTTGATGCTGTTTCTAAGAGTGTGAGTGACGCAAGTGTTGTGAAGTGAATCTAGCCAACAATATAAAACTAGGTCATAGCATTCTACTATTTCTCCAAGGCTTACACAAATAATTTAGCTCTGTAGTGAAAGCCGGGGAAAGGGGGGGGGGGACCAGGAGAATATATTCCTTTATTTTAAACTAGTTTTTAATGAAAGAAGATATCTAACAATCTTAACTGTAACTGACCTCTTATACCTAAAAAAAATCATCTTCTATGTACTTGACTACTTCAGTGACTCATCTTTATAAATGGTCGAAAACAGAATGGAAAAAAAATGACCTTTAACTGTCAATGTGACTTTGATGTCTAGATAACGCTTATTTCAACAAGCAAAAAAAACCCACTGTGTTCATAAATGGATTTCATATGAAAGTTCTTTAGTCAATATAATCAGATCAAGATACAATGTTAGGTTAAATGGCTGCTAAAAGTATTTTCTTGGCATTTAGAGTAAGCAAACATATGATATAATGTTAGGTTCCAGATTAAAAAAGAAAAAAGAATGAGAGCAAAAACTGGAAGTTAATTGTATGCAATTCATGTCCATAATCACAATAATCAGTTTCGTTTTTACTACATCTCAGTTTATATGAACCCCGCCATCGCTTCGCCAAAGTTAAAGAATTATTGTAGATGTTGTGGAACTTGAAAATCTGCAGTTTTTATTCCTAAACCAGAATTCTGGGTAACAGAATTTTTGAACGAATGCTGTAGTTGTCAGATTCACTTTCAAATTTAAATATATATATATATATATCAATTGGTACAAAACAAAACGAACCGAAAAAATTGATTTTGTTCGTATTCGTTTCGTTTTGTTCCATGCAAAAATTT
>JAOPJM010001971.1:7557175-7567184 GCA_027124095.1 Muusoctopus leioderma | reverse complement strand
GAATTGGTAGAGTCGTTAGAACGTTGGATATAATGCTTTGCCGTATTTGTTCCGGCTCTCTACGATCTGAGTTCAAATAGCACTGAGGACAACTTCGCTTTCATCCTTTCTTGGTTGATATAAATATATTAATAGTTCAGGGAAACGGATTAGCAGAATTGCTAGAGTTCCGGGTGAGATGCCTTGTGGTATCTATTTCGGCTCTTTGCATTCCAATGGCAACACCTACGACAACACTAGTGCTAAGCTGTATCGGCACTTGACTTTCCCTTGGAGAACATCGGTGGCGTGGAGAGGGGAGACTTGTTGCATTGGTAATTTCTGGTCTTATATAAAAAATTTAAAAACTTGCCCAGACCTGCGCACTGGAGAGGAACTTTCCAGGTGCAGATACATGGTCAGCCTTGACTGACTAAGGCGTTAGAATATATATATATATATATATATATATATATATTGTGTGTGTGTGTATGTATGTATGTATGTGTGTGTGTGTATTTATATATGTGTGTGTGTATATTTTCAATGTTGTTAGTAAAACTTGTTTAATGGCACAAATATATATGATTTTGATAAAATATATCGAAACAATTTTACAAAGGTTGTACACGTATATAGTACTACATATAAATTTCATTGAACCAAATTTCATTGACACCAAATTGATGATGATTGTTTAATTGTACAAAGCTACACATGTTTGTGGGGCTGGATGGGGGGGGGGAGTATAGATGTTTCTATCGACCCAATTACTTGACTTGTATTTATTTTATCGAGTTCAAAAGAATGAAAGGTAACATTGACCTAGGGGGTATCTGAATTCAGAAGGTAAATGGACGTAACTAAATACCACAAGGTATTTTATTCAGAGCTCTAACATAATAATAACACAAGCATTTATTTCTGATAACTCCATGTAGCGTATTACTTCGATCTTCCATACATTGGCATTAGCTAGTTTATTCATGATCAGATTTGCTATAAGACTTTATAAAACCGTATATTCTCATAATAGTTTTAAGTATCTCCTTATTGTAACAATATATCGAATTTCGCACATCACAAAGTGACCTACTTTAGTTCCAATATGTCCACGATTGCAGAGAGCGACATACACATCTTGCATCGTTATAGATTGATTATAAAAAGGCCTATGACATGATTCTTCATTCTTTGATAATAGATTGCTTATAGCTAGTCAGGATAACAATGAATATAAGAAACTTTACTGTAAAGTGTATGAGTAAATCGAAAAGAAAATTAAGCTATTTTGGTGAAGATCAATAGAGGAATCTTTCAGGTTGATAGCTTGTCCTCTTTTCTTTCTGAGATATTCACAATATCTTTGACACTGATACTAAGATATATTATTAAAAACAAGCATCATAAAGTGAATCGCCTTCTGTTTATGCATGACTTCGAAATGTTCTTTCAGTTACATATAACAGAGCTAGATAAAGAAACCAACTTGAAGGAACATGTTAGAAAAGAATATTTCAGAAGGATAACATTTATACTTAAATCTTAGCCAAATGGTAAAAATATCACCCGCCATAAACACATGAACCATATATATTTAAGCTTTGCAGCGGGGTTAGTAACTGATCAGGGATAAAGTTTTGGTACTTTCCTGTTATCGACAGCCAATTTTTTTTTCCTAATAGTTTAGCTTAAGTTATTAAACAAATAGGGTTAGGGTTAATAAAAAAAAAATTAGCTGTCGATAACAGGAAAGTACCAAAGTTTGTTATGGCTTTAAAGAGGAAACCTCACTTTTTGGGTGCATTTCATATTATATTATATATTTGAGGTCGTCATGAAAAATCGTAAAAGATCTAGCAAAAGGTCTAGCATTTGTTGCGATTTTGTTTTCGTCTTGCAGGCGTTGTGATTGTAGATAAACATCTATCAGTTGATGGTTTCTTCTAGATGTGTTATAGGCAATGTTCAATGCCTGCACAGCTGAAGCGCAGCTGAGAAAGAATCACATGGAAGTTTGAGTGTTGTGGACTTTAGTTGTGTGAGGGATGTGGAGGGTCATAGTTAGGAGCATGGTATAGGTCACTCACTTAGCTGTCTCAGGTGTGTAATAGTTGAAGCACATTTGCTGCCAAAGGTAGCCAGATTAGAAATAGCAGAGCACAATACCAGTTATTGGATTCCAACTCCAAGAGGATTCGGAGATCAGGCATTATTGTGCGGAAGGAAAATGTGAGGTGATTTGGATTAATCAGGAGATGATCAGACGATCCGATGAGGGAGAAAGATAGTTATGTCTGTGTACAAATTGGGATTAGAAGCGAGAAAAAAGGTCAAGGAGTTTGGAGTGACGGTGCATTATTTTTAGATTTATAAAATGGGTTAGTCAGGAGGAAGGGGCTGCGGCAATGACCTTCCCAGGCCCTCCAAGACTTGTGATATCGAAGTAGTTGATGTTTATCTTCAACTGCTGTAAGTGGATGACTGCAGGAAAAACATTGGTGGGGAAGGAATTCCAGGGGGATGACGATCTGGGGAAGAAAGATTCGGCGAAGTGGTTATGGTTATTTTTTTTATATACTACTAGTAGTAGCCACCCCCATACTTATCTCGTATCCCAAACTGTGTCTCTTTGGGAAAGAGACAGTATGGGGAACGAGAGGAGGAGAGACGAGTATAATGAATGGACTTGGGTAGGGGTGATAGCGAACCAGCGAGCACCGAGGAGCAAATGCCGTTGTAAAAGTAGTAGAAAAGACTGAGTGAGTAGAAATCGCACTGTGGGTTAAAGGTTAAATTGTATTGGATGGTAGAGTACAGGGTGGCAGATATGTAACTCCCGGATTACATATGCTCAGAAAAAATGTTATGAATAAATTAAAAACATGAAGAATATATAGCATGCATAAAACATGTATGTATGGGTGACACTCAATATAAATCATAAACTATATATCACTATATGTGTACAAGCATGCATGCATTATTATCAGGGATTTACTTCTCTGCCACCCTGTATATGCACTGAGGGAGAAAATAGTGTAGCATGATATGTAAGGAACAGTGAAGAATTGCTGTTGGACGAAATTAGGTAAGTTGAAAGTGCTGAAACTGAAGGATGTATGGTACCAAGAGAATGTAATGGGAGATATCTTGAAAAAAGATAGAGCTAGGAAAGAATAAATATATAACCTGTCTTTCAGGTAGATGGAATAATGTGTGAAAATAGATAAATTCTGAAAATTTGACCTTCGCAGCTCAGGAACAAGCCTTGACAACAAACTACATCAAGTTCCTTATTGACAAAAACCATTGAATCTCCACTACGTAGAATGTATTGTAAAAATGGTTTAAAGTGTAGCATATTTGATAATGCAGTAAATTAGTTTTCAGAAGGAATATAACAGAAGTCATGATAAGGTCGCTGTCTACTGGGAATTATGTGAAAAGAAAAATGATATGAACACCAACCTCCTAGTATAATCAAATCTAAAGACATCAAAATCCTTTATGATTTGGCCAGCCAATGTGATCCATAAGATAACGAATATGGGAACTGATATTGTTGTAGAGACCAAAAATCAATAGCATAAGAAATAATTGATATTTCAATACCTGGTAACACTACAAGTGGAATCTTAAATGAGAGATTGTAAATATGTGGTCTCTGAAGAATCCATATAATGCCAATAGTGACAACATCTCTAGATGTCGTCTATAATAGCGCTAGATAAATACTTACTAGAATATGAATCAAAATGATTACAGAATACCCCCAAAATCTACTTTATCCAGCTAGAATATTAAAAAGAGCGTTAGAGATCTTGATAAAGTGACGAATAAAATAAGTATAAAATGCTTTAGAACTCAAAATTAGTCGTTGTAATTCGCTCCTTATAGATCAAATTACGATATATGATCCCCAAAACGAGAAAGGGTACAATAATTATAACAATTGTTTCTAACATTGGTGCAAGGCCAACAACTCCAGTATTTGACTGGTACTTTATTTTATCGACCCCGGAGGAATGACAGGCAAAGTTGACCTCGGCGGGATTTGAACTCAGAGCGCAGTGAATAATAATAATAATAATAATAATAATAATAATAATAATAATAATAATAATAATAATAATAATAATAATAATAATGAAGCATTGAGAGAGGAATATACTTACCACTGTTTGCATTTAGCCGGAAGACTTCATTGGTGTTACCTGCGATTATATTGTAAGTAACAATGCCATTGCCTGTGTGCACCGAATCAGCGTCGACAGCAATGAGTTGAGTGAGAGGAAACCCTGCAGTTTCTTCTTCACTCACACTGATCCGCATTGCACTTGCAATCTGAGGTACGTTGTCGTTCTCGTCGAGGATGGAAATGAGCACGGTGATACTGGAGGAAAGGCGTGATGGGACATCGGGGGATAGATCCTGAGCAATCAGCACCAGGGACACCGACTGAATCTTCTCGTAGTCTATCATTTCGTTGACCGTCAGCTCACCGGATCTGGAGTCGATGCTGAACATCTGCCGATCCAGATCCTCATTGAGCTGCTCGATGCGGTAGACGATACTTCCGTTGGATTCGGAGTCCAGATCTGTGGCGACGAACGTATAGAGGGAGGTGCCAATGGGCGTGTTTTCTGGGACAGACAGTTTCACTGGGTCACTGGTGAATTTTGGGGCATTGTCGTTGATGTCGACCACATGGATTATGACGCTAAGGTTATTGCTCTCAACACTATAGGGACCGTTATAGACTACTTTGATACCGAGAATGTGGGTAGAAGATTCTTCATAGTCGATCTCACGTATTGTATAAATCGTACCACTATCAACACTGACAGTAAAAGCACTGAAGATATTGCCTCCAGTCAGGTAAAATTTGTGCAAGCCATCATTCCCGTTCTGTTTGTCAATGACTCCAACCAAAGTACGGATGGGGACATTCTCTGGGATGCTGAAGGAGATATTCTTGGCGGGGAAAAGGGGTTTTTCTTCTGTGTCGTCAATCACAGACACGGTGATTTCTTGATGATGTTCTCTGGGTGGGTTACCATTGTCTCGTGCCACAACGGATAAAAGGTATTCCTGCTGGCTTTCGTAATCTAACACTTCTCGTGTGGTTATCTGACCATTTTTAGGGTGGATGGTAAATTTAGCAAGAGTACTTGGGTCTTGTCCTGGAAATGAAATGAAATAAAGTGAAAGATTACAAAACTATTAATCAACCATAGTAATATGCATCGTGTATCGGTATCTATATATGTATATTTATTTTGTGTGTGTAACTTCCTATTAAAATGCATAAGAAGAAAAGTATCGACCACTAGACAGACAAGGGGGTCACAAGTTTGACTCCCTATGGGGGTAAAAAACACTCCATCATGTATCTGTATCTATATATATGTATGTTTATTTATTTTCTGCATGTAACTTCCCATTAAAATACATAAGAAGTATCGACCACTGGACAAGAAGGTCACGAGTTCGACTCCCTGTAGAGGTAAAAAACATTCATGGTGTAATAAATTAAACATTTATTTAAGATGTACATATGTGGTAAAAATTTATGATGTATGAAATTTAACATGAATTTATTTATATTAAAAATGTTGTATATAGAGAGGTATTGATAAATCAACTATTTATGCATTACACCATTCATTTCAATCCTGGTACGACTAGATAAACCAATTAAATGAATTAACTAGAAGTATTTCATCCACATATGGACAAAAGTAACTAAACTGTGGGCTTTAAACTCTGTAGACTTTCCCCCCCATTCCTTGGCATAAGTCATATGTATGAATAACTTTTAATATATGTGTGAATTGCTGTCCATTTTGATGGCGCAGGCTCACTGGTAATGGTAGAACATTCACAGAACTGGTAACATGTACTAATAGTACAGATAAAAAAATGTAAATATTTTGAGGCAAGACAAATCTGACTTTTAAAAGATTGAAAAAAAATGTAGTACAAATAGTCGACAATAAAGAAGTTAGTCAGATAAATACTGGCCATGGCATCAGACATGGGAGAACAACAGTTGCTTTGTGGCTTTAGAAGTGAGTAGACCTTAGAACAGTCATGGGCAACATGTGGCCCTTTTGACTTTCTGTATGGCACACTTAATTTCATGATTATACCAGCATAATAATAGATTTTTATTAAAATCTTCTGGGGGTCACACCCTAAAATAGTCAGACTAAACCACATACAATAATTACTTAATTACGATGTTTGTTAGATTGTTTCTTTTAGTGGTGTGTGGCCTGATTCATGCTGAACAATATATCTCTCATGTGGCACGCTGGTGGAAAAAAAGGTTACCCATGTCTGCCTTAGAACAACAAAGACGAATTCCACAGCATTGGTGTGAGCAGACATGGCTGCGTGGTTAAGAAGTTCACTTGGCAACCAAGTGGTTCAATGTTCAATCCCGCTGCACGGAACCTTGGACAAGTGTCTTTCTTCTACCATAGTGTCAGGTTGACCAATATATCTCATGAGTTGAATTCAGTAGACAAAATCTGTATGGTAGCCCACTACACACACACACACACACACACATATATAGATATGCCCTATGTTGTTTCCATTTTATTGCCAAACACTTTATAGGGTGCATTTTATCATGGCACCAGCACTAGAGAGGATGTCTTGTATCTTTGTAGGCTACAGAGTCCTCTATACTTTACATAGTCTCCATTCTTTGAGGGCAAACATGACCTGAGAGTGTGAATAGGTGAGTAATGTAAGAGAGGGTGGGAGGAGAAAGAATTATATTGAATAAAACAAGCAAAACAAAAGAAAGCCTCACCTGATTCAAAATAATAGCAAATAATTCCATTTTCTCGCGCGTCGGGGTCTGTTGCCGAAACCTGCAAGACTCGCGTCCCTTTCGCCAAGTTCTCAGCCACAGATACGCTACTTTTAGAGAGAAACCGTGGAGCATTATCATTGACATCTAACACATTAATTTGGACTATAGCTGAGCTGCTACGAGACGGTTTGCCGTCATCGTTAACTATAACAGTGAAATTGTAGTATGTTCTCGTCTCGTGGTCAAGAGTGTGCCAGAGGGAAATTTCACCTGATAATGGGTTGATTGCAAACTCTGAAGTGTGCCCTCTGATTGAGTAGTTCAGGCGAGCGTTTGGTCCAATGTCTCGATCGGTAGCAGAGACAACTCCAACTAAGCTACCGATACTTTTGTTCTCGACAACATTGAAACTGTACACATCCCTGGAGAATACAGGGTCGTTATCGTTGGCATCAAGGACGGTCACCCTGACGTTTGTACTGGCGGTCAGGGAAGGGGCCCCGTTGTCTACCGCAATCACAGTCAGGAAGTAGACATCTTTCAGTTCGCGGTCGAGTTCTTCGCGGACATACAAAACGCTGTCGTTGGGGTAAATGCCGAATTTCTTAGACTGAGCCGTCTCCTTGAGGTGGTAGGTTATCTGACCGTTTGCACCAGAATCCCTGTCCGATGCCAACACGTTGCCGAACCCTTTCGAGTCGAAAGTGGTCTCGGTGACGTTGCGCTCGTAAAGTTCTTTATCAAAATGCGGTCTGTTGTCGTTGATGTCTAAAACCTGAATAAAAACACTGAGATTCGTATGAAGTGACGGAACTCCTTGGTCTCTCGCGGAGATTTCTAACGTGTAGTTCTTCTTGCGTTCGTAATCTAGCTCACGACGAATCCACAAGTGTCCCTGCTTGGAGTCGACCCAAAACAAACCATTCATGTCATTGTATAGCCGGTACTTAATTTGACCATTCATGCCGCTGTCTAGATCCTGAGCAAGGACTGTATAAAATGGCTGCGATGTAGACTTGTCTTCACGGACAGATATCGTTAAATTGGAAGCAATGAATCTGGGGGCGTTATCGTTGATATCTGTGATTGTAATGTTTACCTGTTGAAATAATAAAGAGTAAACTTTGAAATGTCAGAATTGGTAGGTTACATGATAAAACATCAGAGTCTGAAGATGGTGTTGCTGTATAGAATGTCTTCAGTGTTGTGAAGATAGTGTTATTATATGTAATGTCTTCAGTGTTGTGAAGATAGTGTTATTATATGTAATGTCTTCAGTGTTGTGAAAATAGTGTTATTATATGTAATGTCTTCAGTGTTGTGAAAATAGAGTTGCTATATATATATATAATGTGTGCAGTGATGTGAAGATAGAGTTGCTATATATAATGTGTTGTGAAGACAGTGTTGTTATATATAATGTGTTCAGTGTTGTGAAGACAGTGTTGCTATATATAACATGTGTTCATTGTTGTGAAGGTAGTGTTGTTGCTATCAGTGGCGTGCTGTGAACAAAAATGCAAGGGTAAGTAAATAACACTGATGCTAAGGTGAGCAAATGGCATGGCTTGTAAGTTTTAAAAGTCTGGACTCCTATAACATCATCATCATCATCGTCATTTATGTCAGCTTTCCATGCTAGCATGGGCTGGACAGGTGATTTCGGCCCGAGTCATTTCCTATTTGGAGTCACCACTTTCCTAAACAGCGGCCCACGTCCCACTCGCACGTTTCATTTGGCTTTATTTCTATGGCTGGATGCCCTCCCTATCACCAACCACCTTACTGAGTGTACTGGGTGCATAAACCCAGTAAGTATAAATTCACTGGGACCAAAAGAAGATAGCATTGTTGTATATAATGTGTGTGTTGTCATGAAGTTGTCTTTGCTATACATATAATGCATTGTGTCGTGTCTTTGCTATACATATAATGCATACAGTGTCGTGTCTTTGCTATACATATAATGCATACAGTGTCGTGTCTTGGGGATAACACGGCACATTTAGGATGAAACTAAAACTTACCTGGGATGTTCCAAAGACGGCGGGATTACCAGAGGCAGCCTGGATATTCAACAGGACACTGGGTAAGGTGTCGTGATCGAGTGGGTTAGCAACAGATATCATCCCACTGGTGGAGTTGATACGGAACAAACCTAGTCGATCCCCAGATACAATAGAGTACAAAATGGCTGAAAGATGAGGAAACGGTAAAATTATTATGATGGAACACATGTTGATAATCAATAAGCAGAAGGAATATATATATATATATATATATCATCATCATCATCATCATCATCATCGTTTTACGTCCGTTTTCCATGCTGGCATGGGTTGGACGGGTGATTTCGGCCCGTGTCGATTTCACATTGGAGTCACCACTCTCCTAGACGGGTCAGCGGCCCACCTCTCACTCGTATGTCTCATTTAGCATGGTTTGTATGGCTGGATGCCCTTCCTATATATATATATATAGATATACACACCCTTACATACCTGTGTTTGTGTAGGTTTACTTCTCAATGCATGTTTTACATAAATGCATAACATCATGTCCATGTATGTATGTATATATATATATGTATTTATTTAAGTATGTATGTATGTATATATGCATATGTCTATATGTGCATGGATATAACTATGTGTTTATATGGTGTGCATGCATGCATGCATGCGTGCGTGCTTGTCAGTAACTATTGCTAAAAAAAAAAAACTTGTTTTATCAATTCTAAAAGGAAAACAGTAAAAGCATCATTAAAATTTGGTGTTGTGATTAGCTAAAATGAATTGCAGTCTGCTGTGCATCACAGCCTCCGGAACCACCTGTTGAAAGCTGTCACCATCTCCGTTGGATTCTAATTAATTTAGATTGCACAAAATATTATGTGATCCAATAATTGATTTTTATCAGCACACCCCCTCTTACCTTTGTTGTTATTGTTGTTATTGTTGTTACTCTTACTTTTGCTTCTTTTTTTTTGCTGTTTTTTGTTTTTCTTTTGTTTGTTCTCTATTTAAAACAATGATCAACAACAACAAAAACAACAAATATTTAACAAACAAACACACAAGCCCTTTGAATGACAACATCGTCAAATAGAAAATAAATTTTTTTTTAAATAAACAAAGACACCCACACCCACACCCAACAATATAGAAATAAAACACATTTGTCATTCATTATTTCCAA